>BMAO01023478.1:0-35080 GCA_019973975.1 Trichonephila clavata
ATGAAGAATTACTTTTTGGTGATGTGATACTCATACACACATATCTTTGCATGCCATTGTCGCCCGATCTCCCTATTCCCTTGTATTTTAACATGGATTATGAGAAACGATGAAAATTATGAAGTTGACCAACTCATAGTATAAAGCAAATACGTCACGAATTTCAAATATAAAATGCTGCACATTGTATTGCACTTACAATTAGATTATTCAACAATGAAATAATATGCGACAAAAAAGAGCTAATTATAAATTGTTATATTGAAACAATATTTAATATAAATGAATATACTTATACATATAATAAAGTGCTTAACTCTTTCTATGCACCTGGTACTTATTATTCATAATATATTTTTGTTTATGAAATACATGAGAGAGGAATACCCTTTATACAGAAAACAGATATTTCTTCGGTATCAAGGTATATGTTATAAATTCATAAATATATATTCACATAACTTATATAACCCATCATATATAAATAATTTATTTATCTAAATTATGATTTACTTATATTGGTAATATGATAAAAGTGTGCTTGTTGAAACAAAAGCAATTTATTTGTTGAGAAATTTTAAACTTCTACTTTTGTGTTTTACTAATGCATATATCTCCATAAGTTTTTTATTTTCCTCACCAGTGAAAGTTTACCACGTAATTCTACCTCAGAGAATACTATTTCACTTCGTCGTAATTTTTGTAGGTGTGAATATTCCACAGAGAATCTCTAAATCTTTTCGAAACTGGGTCGCCATCAACAAAAACATTTTAGATTTTTCCTCTTTCCATTTTCTTTAATACATCCTTCCCTTTTTCCACTCTTCTCCGCAGTAATTCTTTATGAAAGTCGAAAATAACTTCAGCAAAATGGAATATCTGCTACTTGTCCGTCACTTTTGCCGGAGAAACTTTAATGTTGAACCATTAAGAAGAATGGCGTACGACTTAGGCTGTATGAGAAATAGTTCCATCGTCTTTTCTTCTAGCACAATGTAGGTTTAAAGGAAGTTCATCTTCTGGACCATTTGAGTTCCTTATAGTATGGTGGATAGTAGCGTAATGTAACATTTTTCGTGTTATTTAGAAGCAGTAGCTCTTGAAATTTAATGAGGGCTCATGCTGTTTATTCTAGTAAACTTGACTTAAAAAACAACCTGCGAAAAATTCTGTATTTATAAATTTATTTCATGCGATCTTCTTTATTTTTTTATGTTGTAATTTTATTTCACTGTGTTAGTAACTCTGATATTTTAGTACGCAATTGCATTTTATTTCTTTTCCAGTTAAGTGTTCAATTTTTTTGCAAAAGAAGTTATTTAAATAAATAAAATTAAAATATCAGTTCAGAATTTTTTGATTTACCGTTTTTTCGGTATTTACTAGAAATTTCTTAAACTGTCTCCACGATATATCCAGGGATCGCTAACATAGCAAAATAGTACATTCGGTTTCTTTTTTTTGTCTTTCTAACATGCAAAATAAATTAGACTTTGAATATAAAATAGTATCATACAATCAAGAGAAGTGATAAAATATGTGAATCATCCAAGGAAGAGGGTCAAAACTATTCTCTTACAGCTCAGAGCAATACTGCACACGCGTAGGATTCGTATCTGTGAAAACAAGGTTTGTAGTTGTGAAGAAAGTGCGTGGTATTCGATATATTTTAAACTGTTGTTATTCACATTATATTTCTATACCATAGAGTACAATTGTTGTATTTATGTTTTTTAAGATTACATTTCAAAACTTTGTAATAGTACCACAGACTTAGTAGTTATATTTGCACTTTATTGTGATTTAAATAATTAAAATGTTCCTTCATTTTTTGTAATTCTTTATATACTGTTATAATTAGTAAATTACAAATTATTTTTATGATGTTTACACTATCTAATAAAACTGGCAAATAAAGAAAGACACTTGTGTTTTCTTTCTTTTTCTAAAATTTCTACTACCGTGAGGTATTAAACGGTTTTAGTAATAAGATCTCAAAATATTGAACTTTTGGCCCGATATTGCAATCCCTTATCCTGATTAATTTGATTTAACTTCTATATTAATAGAAATTGACCACAAATATTTTTCTTTACATTAAATTTTTCGTGGACACTGTACCTTGGCTACATAACCCAATTTAATATTAATTTGACGCGTATCCCGTCTGGAGTCACATGAACGCCAGGGCTCCGAATGAACCACTTTGGGAATATATGATTTATATTAACGTTAGATTGTAAATGATTGTTATTACAATATTATTCTAATAAATATCAAGAATAATAAAAATGAAAAAGTATAACTTTGTAAATTATAATTTCTTATTTATGAATATTACCTGAGAAAGATCACATAATTAAAATTTTATTTTAAAGGGACTTTTCATATATATTTCAACATATATATTCATTAAAACTTCCTTATAATCCAATATAAATTAAAAATTTCTTAAGTGCTATTTGTTTTTAAGAGTAATTTTAATGATTTTCTTCTGTTAGTTATTATTAACTATTTGAAGTCATTTTAATAACCTTTATAAGAAATATTTGAAAGTTAATGAATTATTGGCAATAACATTGACTAATAAAAATAAATGTTTTTTTATAAATATTATCTAGTTGATTAATAATTTGCATTATAATTGATTAATAAAAATATTTATTTTAAAGTATAATTTTCTAGAAATATTTATTTAACTGGGTTGTTAGCATTTAATAATCATATCGCATATTCAATTTATCGCTAACATTTATTAAAAATAATTAAAACATTCTATGAAATAAAATTAATAACCCTATTTAAAGACTACATTAGTATTTAATTAAAAATTAAAAAGTAATTAATTACAAAATGTAGAACGTATTTCTCTATTCTCCATCATCATTAGAAAATCAGATTTTGAAAGCAAAATCCATTCTAGGGGTAACAACAAGAAATAAAATACACGTATCTCTTCGGATTTAGCAATTTGTCTCCTGTTCAACACATCGCTCGGGTATTATACTTCACGCTGTGAATTGTTGACTTTTCCTGGAAAAATTCCAGTTTTCTAGATTTTCAGAAATGCCACAGTTCGCTTCAATGGTTTTATACGAAAATATTACTTTTTATTGTTCTTACACATGTTCTGGAATTAATAGTACGTAGGGTTCTCAGTATATATAACATATTCAATACATGCTACTGAGCCATATACGTAATGGCTTATTGGAATTTCTAACGACTATTCATTTGTTACAAGACTAATTGCTTTGCTCCAGTTTTGTGTGCTATATTAGTTTCCGGTAGGTGGTCTACTATCTTTTCATCTTGATAAAGCTTATTTAAAGCAAAAATAATTAAAGTATTGTTTAAGCTTGCTAATTAATGATTCTTTACGTAGCCACCAAGATCTATTGCAAGTAATTAATTAATATTAATTTGAATATTCTTATCTGAATATGCTTTTGTTCCTTTTATTCAATTTTAAATAAAATTATAATTCTATAATTTTCTAACTCATTAAACGTTTCCTTTTTAAAGCTCTAATGTTACGATAATAGAATGCTGTAATTTTAAATTTTCATGTAAGAATGATTTACGTTTTGCTCCAAAATAATTTCAGAGCTAAAATAGCATTTGCCTTAAACAGCTTTATTGTGATTTTCTAAATTTTCATTTTGTTTCTATGAGAAGTCAAACAATTCGGAGGGTTTAATCGTTTTTCTAAATGTTATAATTTGGATTATTTAAAGAATTAACATTTGCTTTTAGAATACATTTTTAATCTTCTATATTTCACAACATGATACATATTTTACTTGGAATTATATGCTACCTATGTAAAAACGCCATAAAATAAGCAAATATCGATCAAATAAAACATTACAGTTTATTTTACCTAGAAAACATATTGAATAACTAAATAGTAGTTCCAATTTCATAACACATATTTTATAAATGCTTGTTTTTTATGTTCTCTTTCTTGATCGTAACTATTTTTCTATCTTAGTGTTCTGTTTAAATTTAATAAAATAGAAGAATATTTGAGGAAATAAATTATGTTTTATCTTGATAGTAACAAAGATTTTGATTATTTAGAAAACAAGTCTTATGTGTGTTATTAAATATAACACATTTTTTTCGTTTTCTGGCTTATTTCCAAAATGTTGATATTGAGTAAGAAAAGTGACTCGAAGTAAATAAGAAACATTCTAAGAATTGTATTTCAATAAAGTTTTATTTCCAATTTTCTTAATAAAAACATTCAACAATTTATCTAATTTATTTGGGGCCCCTCCCCCCTCAAAATGGTACTAGATGTACTTTACACTATTAAAGATATTTATGTTACACATTACTGATAAATGTTGATGTAAAATGAATTTCTGTTTAATTTTAAAATTCATGTTTGAAAATTAAATAATACTTTAAAATTTAATATTTTTGAGTGAATTTGCTTAAAATTAAAGCGATTTAAAATAAGCATTGTGTTCAATTTAATGCATTTATTTCCTCTTCAACATGAGTAATACGAAAAGGTATAATTCTACTTGTCGTGGTCGTGAATCATTTATTGTTGTTTTTGTTTTCTAATACGTATATACGTATACGCTGAAAAATATGTCGGCTAACTTGATAATATCATGCTTATTACATACCTCTGCTTGATAGATTTGATCTGTCTCGTAATTTTGAATTTCATCAATTGACGTGGATTTGTATATTTTTGCATTGTGTGTTTATTTTCATTTGTGCATGTCTGCTTTCACCGCTAAAGAGCAACTTAAACTTCAAAAATACATTGTAACAATGCTTTTTTTTAAGCTCTTATTAGAGTGAAGTAAAACTTATTTATTTTTGATGAATAAGATTGTTTTTACTCCCAAGATAGCGCTCTAATTGAACAGATAATTCTAACACCTGTTCTTTTCGAGTGAGTCAAATTTCGGCTTGGAAATACGTGCCAACATCAAGTTGGCTTAAGATAAGAAAACAGCTGTCAGAAATATATTTGTTGTTAAAAGCGCAGTAAATCTTTGCAATTAGTTTTAAATACAATAGTGTTTACCAATGAAGGATGTAAAAAATAAATTTAGAGCTTTGCATTAAATTTAGAAGACGTGTCAAACAATAATTACTAAAGTTAATTCATAAACTGGCTGAGAAATCTTAATATCCCTACGTGTTTAGCAGGAACTTATCCATCGCATAGACCGGATTTGTTGTCATCGAAAAGTAAAAGATCGTGATTAATCTTGTTTGAAGCGTATTTAGTACCTCATTCATCTTCTGATGGCTGACAAACTGTGGGTTCTACTGGATCAGATATTATCTTGCTGAACGAGGAATTTTCGTGAAGGTAAAAATAATGGACGTACGGGATAATGTAAAAGGTTTGCGTGATTCGTTAATGTTCGACATATTATTTAAAATTTATATGATTAAATGTTTCCTGTATAATATTCTTTTTCCCATTTATGAAATATAACAATGTAACGAATTCAAGAACTTTTTCAAAATACAGATAATGAAAAGTTTAAATTTGTAAATTAATATTGAATAGAAATTCCGCATGAATATTGACAAGCCTCTAGTTAAAGCTTTATATATTAATGTCTAATATTTCTCAATACTTCGAATACATATTTAAATATTTATATATCTATTATGTTTTGGTTTTCTGGCTTCCAAATTGTATTATATATGAACTGAATTGAATTATTTTTAATTATTTGAACTATAATTTAATTACGGTAAATACAAAGAGCAAAGGATTAGAAGTATTAATGTAAAAATTACACGCATTTTCTGGTTTTAGAATTTCAGAATTACATTTTTTCAATACTTATGAAAAAAATTATTATGCTGAGATTAACATTAGTTATGTATAGCAACATTTATTAATAAGCTGAAAATAAATTAGAAATGTTAAAAAAATAATAGAAAAAAATAATTTTTAATTAAAACCGAATATGGACATATATTAAAAATTGAATTTCGAAAAAATGATTATAATTTAATATGGCTGTGTAATATAAAAAACAACAATATTCGGCATTACCATTTTATGTGTTAATAATGCAGTTTCTAATTAAATCATTGCCATAAACAAAGCAATAGGTATTTTCATTTATTTCTTATGTTTTTCACGCGCTCACAAAATTTCAACAACATTTAGTTCGATTTTTTAAAAATTATTAGACTAACTCAAGCAAGAGTGCACCACTGTAGTTTTTAAGTTTAGTAAGAAACATTGCATGTATATTTCTTTATTTCTAAATATTTATTTCTTATTAAATATACATTTACTTACTGTTTCGAAACTTATCCTAGATGAATATAAATACAGAATAAAGTTGTGTATATATATATATATATATTATCTTATTTTTTCCAAATTAAATACTTCTTGGCGAGCTTTAATTATCTATTATAGTTACAGTGTTATCAAATCACGTAAAATTTGTTTTTAAATAAAAGTGTTAGCTTAATACTAAAAAAATGCATTATTTCAGTTCTTGATTAACTAAATATTACTCAATAGTTTAGAGTTCTCTGTGTGCCATAGTCGAAATAATGTTATTACTTTCTGCATTCCTACACATTTTAACTCTGCGAATACTTTGTAAGCAAACACTTTAATTAAGATACAACGTGTGTCATTGATTTAATTGAAGTTATGTTAGGTGTACAGAGTAAGAAAACAATATAAATCGGGTAATAAGTTATTTCTTTTGTAGAAAAACAATTTTTTAATTACTCGAAATGTAGTTTTTCAGTTTCGGAAATAAAGTAATGACAATGGTTTTGAGATTTCACATAAAAATACGCATTATTTTCTATTTCGTACCAAAATCAGATAACAAGATTTTATTTTAATTAATTACCTTAAGTGGATATTTTTACAATTAATTACTTTGAATTAATTTTGTTTTAAAATTCAAAAGAGACTATCTTAAGAATATTCACGAAGAGTTCATAAACGTCACGCATTTGAAATAGCAACAACAAGAATGATTACTTCAGTAGAAATGATCTAAGAATTATTTAACACGTAAGCAGCCTCATGCATTATTAATAATATTTTTTCATTATTTTATCTACTTTCCTATTATAAAGAATCAAAATGTCTCAAAATCTTTCCTCAATGAATATAATTAACAAGAAATAAAATAATTGTCTTTTGATTATAATTTCATGCAATTTGTTTGCTTATTATATACGTTTGCTCATGAAAATAGAATTTATTTGGATTATATTTTCAATTAAAATTTTAATTGATTGTTAAAGATAAAATAAAATTGTGTACCATACATAATATTTATAATTTATAATCAATACAAAACGGAAGAAAATGCTTTAAGAAAATGAAAGGTATTAAAATAACAAAAATTAGAGATTCCTAGACATTTTAAATGTGCAAAAGAAAGTCTTCAAAATTTTAATTCAAATTTAGTTGCACATCAATTAATTTCAAATTTAGTTGCACATTAATTAATTTCAAATTTAGAATGCAAAAAAGAAATATTAAAAAAACTATACATTTCATTAATCCGCTATCAAATAATTTATTGCCCACGATCTAATATCCGAAATTAAAATATGTTATGCATAATTTGACAACATCCACAATGTATTACAAGCGAAAAAATTATGTGTTAAACCCCTTGTATATAGATAAACATAAAAGCTATGAGCAGAACGTGTTGCACACTTTCAAAAATTCCAAATGAAATGAATTTTTTTATATTCACTTCTAAAGGGCAAAAACCTTGAGTCTTATATTTTAAAATTTAACTTCACAAAGAGAGCATCACTTTTGCACATGTGTATTTACAATTGTATAGTGAAGAACGGCAAGATATTAGGGATTGTCTTTAATGTAACATCTATCACAGGATACTCATATAGTCCTGTTTAGTGCAATTCCAGAACATTTATCCCTTAGTCTGATGCTGAGCACGTCTTCTCCAAATCCATTGATGACATCTTGGAAACAAGAATATTGCAATGAAGTGGGTTTCTTACGATATTATGACAACAAGGCTAATCACATGATGACATATCGCTACTGGAAGGATAGGTTGTGCGTGAAAAAACAAAGAAATAAGTACATTGTAAGGAAAAGCTCTTTTTTGATATTTAGGTAATATATTCGTAAAATACGTAAGTAAATTTGAATAATCTGATTTTATTACATTGTTGCTAAACAAAACATAAAAAGTACTTTTTTTGTTACAATTTTTTAGAATTTTCTATTTCACCCACCAAACACTAGCAACCTAGATACCATGCTTAATTTTTCCGTGTTATTTTTATTAGATGTTTTCATCACGTTGCACATAAATAGCGGGAGAAAAACAGCAAACGATTCTAAATAGAATAATTAAAAATCACCTGCATTTTGGAAAATTGAATGCGTACCTTTCAAATAAGCTACAACGTATTAGTTTACTTTTAACCATCGTTTTAAAAAGAAATCAGTTAATAATTTAGAATATGTCGATTATGTTTTCTAACAAAAGACTGAGAACGATGAAATTTAAATATTTAACTGCATTATTTTAGTTTAAGAGTAAGTTTTTTTAATTGTATAATCAGAAACTAAACGTTTTTAATTGCACTGAGTTTAAGTTTTTAAATTCTATTTTGAGACTAAAAAAGTTATTGTAATATTTTAGACGAAAAAATTATTTGTATTCTTTGACTAAATGTTTGTTTATCAACTATAGAAATAACATTTTAGTGTTCATTCAAAAGCACTGCAGTAAAAACGTTAAGAAGATCATATTGTAAAATACCTCAAGATTTTTCAAAAGTTTTCGGAAGGTATTCTAAAATAAAATTGTTTGGATCTTTTATAAAATTTCAATCCACGACTATGCAGCTTTAATTCTTACTCCATAAGCCCCTCGTAAGAAGCAGATTATTTATTTTCACTCAGGTTTTATCTCTAAGTCTTCAGCGTAAAGATTTCCAAAAGACTTGTAGCTTTCCATTTTTATTTCATAAAGTTTATTGAATTTTTCTCTATGGGCCTATCTTACCGTTTTTTAATACCTGTATTAAAAGAACTAAAAGTTGCACTAAGTCTTAGAAGATTTTTTGCTAGGTTTATTAAGCATATAAAAATAGTAAAAATTGATAGTTGAGAGATAGTTTACTTAAATTGGAATGGGATACCTTTATAAATAAAGTAATTGACAGATATAAATATTTTTATATTTTTAAATGAAAAATCGCTTCTATGAAAATAGTATTAATTATTCAATGCATATATTTGACCAATTCATGGTTTCCTTTAAATGAAGACAAATGCATAAAGGATTATTTTAAATTTTAAGAGAAATTTGTTAAGATTGATGATGTTTTAAAAATAAAGTTTTGCTTAACAATATATTAATTGTGACGTTTTGAGTAATATTAATTTTGAGTGTTTTTAAAATAATTTTGTAGAATTCAACAATAACAGTATTAATTTTTGATAATATTATGCTATTTGTGTATTTTACGCATTTATGTCATTGATGTTTGTTTTTTAATACCAGTGATGAATTGATTAATTTGTCTTCTACCCAATTAGTAAGATAAGTCTGCATAAGAATATTTCCTGCGCTTTTAAAAAACATTTCAAAGATATGTAATTAAAAAACCATATATTTGAATAAATTAACTATAACAAATGCAGTTAATATAGATAAATGCTATCAGTAATGAATTATAATTTAATTAACTAATTCTATTCATTCTTAACGTACAAGAAACATTATATCTAAGAAGGGTTTTGCGAGCTTCTCAAAAAGTGATTATAGATTATAAACTTTAGTAAATATCTGTTGATGAAGAAATTTTTTCAAATGATTATTTTTATCATTTAAAGTACAGTTAAATGATTTTACATTTTTGTTCCTACATATGTAAAAAATAAATATCTCTTCAAGCATTTTTTAGATTCATATTTTAAAAATTAGTCAACCTTTTTCAGTAAAAATAAAAATATCAACTTTATAATAAATTATATAGAATCAGTAGAGTAAAACTCGTTTAACGCGAAAACGCTTAAGATGAAATAATGGTTAACACGAAATAATGCAACGGGCCCGACGAACTACTATGCATTTTCATGAAATTTTTTTCTCTTAACACAAAACGAAAATCACCACGAAAAGATTTCCCTTCTAGGAAGGAGAAAAATACGGAAAACAACAGCCGAAGTTTGAGTAAGTTTCTGTATTATCGAACTGTCCAACTGTATCATCGGAAGAATTCGTTCCAGTGGATGCAATTATTAAAAATTATGGAAAAGACATTTTGGAGTTTGTTCAAAGCTAAAAAATTATCTTTGATGCAGAATTCGATGGCGAAAATGGAAAAAACTAATGCAGCTCCTGTTGCCACGTCATCCTAAATGAGGAACATCATGAAAAATATGCGCAGCTATTTAGACACGTATTCCAATGGTGAAATGAGTAACAAAAAGGACTACATCGAGTAATTTGTTGACCATTTGATATTAAAAAAGACAATGCAAAGAAAACATCCGATTATTTTCCAAAAACTCAATAAATTGTTTGTTTTTCGAAAATTTGTATTAAGTTTCATTAAGTTCTTATGAATATCATTTCATTAATTTTTATTAAATACATGAATATATACATATCTATGTAAGTAAAATGTACTCTAATAAACCTAGTTTTCTTGAATACATGTTTTATTTTCTTCAATATCCTTTAACGTGAAGAAATATTTCAGTCCCCTCAATTCCGTGTTAAACGATTTTTACTGTATTTAAGAATTGATCTTCAAACCATTTCTCTTTGAAAAAACACATTAATGCATCCACGTGTTCTCATTTTCTTTCTCTTCTATTACACATCATTGCAGTATTTCATTCATTGGCAAAATGACAAAATTGGACTGATATTTTTCAGATGGTACAAGCGTAGATCCCAGAATAACCGTTATGAATTTTCCAGATTTGAACTGGAATGTTATCATTAAATCACTCAATCTGTGACATAAGTGTATTTTATTATCATAATACCCCTTATTGCAATTCTAGATATCTGATTTGTTTTTAGATCGATATAATTACTTATAATATTATTATTCTGAAGACCTGCATGCAAAAATAGATTCGATTTCTTTTTTTTAGCCAAAAGCTTTAAAAAAATAATGAAAAGTGCAATTCCTATTTTTAGTTTTTGCGTACGCTGAAAAAAATGCAACACTGTGTTTTTTATTTAAGTTTTTCAGCAAGCCATTTTAAGGTATCAGAATAAGTTGAAAAGGTGTTTTTTAGGTGACAGGTGTTAAGACCATTAGAAAAAAAAAAGAAATATAAGTATTGAGGAAGAATAAATAACGTATAAAACTAAAGAAACTTATGTTTTTTTTTTAATATTTATTTTACTTAACTTAGTATTTCTTAAATGTGTTTTTTGAAGAATGAATTTGTTACGATAACGTCTGCATGAAAAAGGGGATATCTCCCAAAGAATCCATTAAAATTCAATGAAATTTGTAATACTTAAGCAATAAGCCATTTAGAGTGTAATAAACTGCAAGTTTAAGATAGTTACATTTAATCATATTTTTAAGTCCCATTTTTAGCTTAGATCACAAAGTAATTTTGACGAAGAATGATTAACAACAAATTTGAATGCTTTTAAAATATTTATTTCTCAAGTTATTTTTTTATCCTGCAGTTTGTGACACTTCAGATGGATCAAGAAGTGTATCGATGGAATTAAAATTACGTTATGTCAGCAAAAAAGTAATGTATACCAAATTTCATGCATGTATGTCTAATAGCTCAAAAATGAGAAATTTCTTATGTGAAACGCCCCCATAATCCCCTAATACCTTTTTGATTTCAGAAAAATCACTTTTTAACGGATTTCTACTCTACGAAAGAAACATTCCTACCAAATTTTAGGTTTGTAGGTCTTATTGTTTAAAAACAAAAGTTTTCGTCTTCAAATATTCTGCAACCTCCTTGAAAATCGATTTTCGCAAAACTCGCTCTTAACATTTCTCTACTCAACAAAAGAATTTTGCCTACAAATTTTAAGTTTCTTGGTCTAGTAGTTCAAGAGATCTCATAATGAGTGAGACGCTTTTCTATTACATATATAGACAGAGAGAGAGAAAGGTCTATGTTTGAATTGTATAAAAAAATACAGGATATTTCCACATAATGAAAGAAAACTAATTGTTTTTAACTATAAATTTAACTTCAAACCACAAAGAACTTTAAGAAAAACTATAGTAAAAAACTATTATAACTTTAAACTTATCATACGGAAAATAGTATTATGAATCATCAAGCATTTTGTCTTTAATTGGCTGTTCTACTGTGGGCTTTATGTATAAAAAAGATTTATTTCATTAAATATCCTAAGTTGATCGTAATTAGTTTCATGATAATTAATACAAAATGAAAACCATAATGTTATTCAAATAAAGATCTCAAATCAAAGTAGTATTTATTTGAAAATCAATGTCTCACGAAGAAACAGCTTCGAGATTACGTTTATTCACACTGCCAAAAGATTATGTCGATTTCTTTGCCAAGAAGTTTGTGTATGTTTTTCTAGAATTAGATAAAGGAAAATAATTGTCTTTGGAGAACGTGCCGAACCATTGTCTTAAGTCACGATATTTGACGTTTAAAATACCAGACTTAAATCATAACCTTGCTGTCTACTGCGTGTTTGAATTTGCTTTCTAATTTAACCATTTGACAAGGTCTTATAAAAGGGTAGAGAAATGTAATTTCTGGATTAAATTGTCTCTGCATGTGCGTTTAGTGTATTCGTTTCTTATTTGCTGCAAACGATTTTTTTATATATTTTTTCGACAAAGGCAGATGTTTTATAAGCAATGAAATAATTTTTATTGATTATTTTTTACGTATGGCATTATCAGGCTTGAAGACAAAGAACTTTATTTATGTTAGCACGATATGCCTCTAATATGTCCTCGAACATGTTGTGGGATTTTTAATTTTATTATAAAACAAAATGTATTGCAACGTTTTTGCGTCACAGCTGAAAAATTGGCTTCTTTTTGTAGATAGTATGACACCGTTCCTATGCACATGAGTACCCCTAAGTATTAAGGAGTCATGTCATTTGACAATACCCCGGCAACCTATGACAGTGAGAAAAACTCAAAGGCTGGACACATGTGCGAACCGAAAAGTCCGAGTGTGTTTCGAAGTGTCAGAAAGAAACAGCCCCCATCCCAAGATCATGGAGTGGAAGGGAGTCCATTAAAATTTAGCTAAAATTTCAAATCTGGTAGTTTAATAAAAATGTTCAAGTATTAAAACTCTTCAAAAAATTTTCAAAAATAAAAAAATTCTTATATTATAAATTCACTTTTATATAAGTGCATTTTCTTACCTATATTCATTATTATTGTAAGCAAATATGTACTTTTGAAAGGAAAAATATTTTACTAAGCAAAAAATTTGGTAACAGCAAAGTGCATTAACTTATTGGTTGGAAAAACGTGATTGTGTTTTTCATGTGAAAATGACGTCACATGAACATATGACATGATTGGTTGGAAAACACGTAATTACAGTTATCTTCTGACTATGATGTCACATAAATTTAGCCCATTGCACACCAAAATACTGCTGTGGAATTCAGAAAAGGGATAGATAAAATCAGCTATTAGACTTTTTATCTCATCATTTTTCTGAAATAAAAAAATCCTTATTAAAATACATAAACAATGGAATACTTTGTAGATATTAGGGTTTCTGATTTCCCGGGTTTTTCCATTCCCGGGAATGTAATTGTCATTCCCGGGAATACATCAAAATTTTAAAAAATTTAAAAATAAGTTATTTTTAAATAAAATCAATAATCATTATACAAAATAAGGATGCATATAAATTACAAAATTAATTCTTATTTATATAATGAGCTAAAAAGTACAAAAAAATATATAATAAGTTGATTATTCATTTTTGAAATAGGATTTCAGAAAGTATAAGCAATTTATACTTTTTATCACTCAGGCATGGAAAAAATGTTACAATTAAAGATTTTGTAAGTTAAAAATCTCGGGGGGAAATTCACATTTGAAAAATAATTACTAAAATTAATGTTCCTGTACTGACTCACATGTGTTTGAAAATTAACCAGTCAAAGCTGATTCAATTATTTCTCTAATGTTGCTACTAAGAGATAAATATTAATATATACTTGGAAACTCATTTGCTTCTGAAGTGCCGATTATGTACGTTAAAAATATTAATTATTGTATTTAAGATATTTTATTTGTATAACCGATTTCTTGTTTATGGAATTGTTGTATTATTGTTACAAAAATATAAATAAATATTAATATAAGAATCTCACACAAAAGTTAAGTTTAGAAAAATAATCAATAGGAAAAATTGCACGCTTTCTTATAAAAATATCCCCCCCCCAAACAGTTTGTGGGTTCATTCCCTACTTCAAATTGCTGATTCAATTAAATAGCTCATAATAAAGACAAGTATCCGAAATCTTTTTTTTTAAAAGATTAAATAAATAATAATTTTAGGTATTGGTACTTACATTATCCACATAAATCTAGATCTTGGAACTTCGATCACATAGTGCTGGTTGGCAGGGAAATGCGATTGCTTTAAAAACCTAATATTTCTTGTTACCAAGCTCGATAGACCCACGGCTAGCTGTGGAAAAATTCTCCCTCCTCCCCCCAAAATTATCATTTTGCACTATTACCCCACAGTTGGGGTAACGAACATTCCTTCACCCGGAAGTTCGGGGTGAACGATCGCAAATTGCCACAGTATGTTCAGTTAATGATGTCCGAGATTGAAATGTAAGGTCAATTCAAAAATAGCCATCTCATAGATAATTCAATCCCCGTGTGATTCCCGGGAAATCCCGGGAACGAAGTCTAATTCCCGGGAATAGAAAAAGTAAAAAAAAAATCTTATGATTTCCCAGGAAAGAAACCCTAGTAGATATGTGCTGTTGCTTTTAACGCAAAAACTGAGATCAAGGGAAACACTTTTTATGTATTTCAAATACTTTAAAATGCAGTATGTTGTCAATATAGTTTGAAAGCTATACTAATGCGTAGAAAATTTTAGACTGTTGCCAATTAATAAAAATATCTATCTAATAAACTCGTAATCTTGTTAGATAAACTTCTATCTAAAAATTGTTTCTCTTCCTACTCTCAGGATTCAAAAGACAAAGGCAAAAAATAATTTGACAGCAATATCAGTTTTTTCTGGAGAAAAAAAAAACTTGTCTTTTTCAACTTGTATTATTTTTAACAACCAGCACATTTAAGAAGCTTCAGTTTGTTTTACCTTTTTTGTGTGTTTTTACTTTATATTTTGTTTTGTTCCAGAGTAAGATTTAATTCTCTGTCATTATTTTTGAAATTTATACGTGTGTCGTTTCAGACATCATTTTTGTTATTTTATGCTCTTAATTTATTGTTGATATAAACCATTTATTTTACCATTATTTCGTATCGTATTCGAAATAGTTTCTCGAATAATGCCACAAGAAACTTTTTGAAATCACTATACTCGTATCTGGAAAATATTTTTTTCTAATGATTTTAGAAGTTTTTTATTTAATGGGATCTTATTCTTATTGAATAGTTTGTTAAAGCTCATACACACAAATGTTGAGAGCTATTGCATCTTTAAATCGTATATGCGGATAGTAAATTATTTAGTTTTTAAAATTTGAAGTAAATGTTCTTATTTTTATATATTTTAAGATCCTCAAAACTTTTTGATTTTACTTACAAATTATTTGAGCAAATCTTAAAATAATATTTAAGATTTGAAATACGTACAATTTCAGTATTCTTATTTTAATGCTTTATTATTTTATAAACGATAAAATACCTCACTCTCCTGAGAAAAAAAAAGGAAAAACAGTTAAATTAAATTTTTTATCTCCGAGAGAATTTTGGTATGATGCGTGCTTCATGTGCCTGCAATTTTGAGGTATATTTTAATATTAAAAAAATTTCATGAGTAATAATACATTAAAAATGGAATGTAAACAAAAAATAAACTCTCAATGAAAACTTTTAAAGATATTGATAGAATATTTTCTAAAGTATCTTTCTCCATTAAAAATACACATCGAAAAGAACTATAATGCTTAAAGTGGAGAGATAATAATAAAAATTTCTATAAAGGGAATAATCAAACAAAAAATAGTATCTTTTCCTTCAAGAACCAAAAATTTTGGAAAATTGGAAATTTTGAGAAAATTTATATTTCAGTTTTTTTTTATTAAGTGAGAAGTAAAACTATGGAGGGTTAGATTACTTTAAGAAGAGAAATTTTAATTAACTTTTAACTGTGAAACATACTTGAAGCTTATTTTGGAAAGTAAGAATATTGTAAATATTTTAAAAGGATATAGACTTTATAAAATAATGAATGAGGGTTAGATTTTTTTTAAATATGATATTGAAAATATATAAAGATATATTATAAATAGTGTTTTGGTTGTTTCATAAGAAGATGCTAATGTATACCAACTAGATCAATGTTCAGCATATCATTATGCTCGAACCCTTGGGAGTAATGCAAAACTTGGCACCTAATGCATTCTGGTTTCTATTACCAGTAACAATCGAAATTTCCCTCTACTAAATGCTCTATAACAAAATTAACAAGAGTATCATAAAACGTATGGCACTGAGCTTTCTTGGTAATTACCATTCTACAAATGCTTCATCAAGTGCCAAATTCGCCCACAATCTGCACAAGCCTCACTGGTACTGACTTATTTATGTGTATGGGTTTCTAAATTAATTTTGAGCTCACAGTGGTAGTAGGTGCTTCTATTTATAATATC
This sequence comes from Trichonephila clavata, assembly GCA_019973975.1. NCBI lineage: Eukaryota > Metazoa > Arthropoda > Arachnida > Araneae > Nephilidae > Trichonephila > Trichonephila clavata. The sequence continues at coordinate 16,854 of BMAO01023478.1, forward strand.
AATTCTGTTGTCCTGTGAAGATAGATAGCTTTCACTTCGCTTTGTGTCCCACTTAACTTTAGTATCTCATTTCAAGGTCAGTTCAAGGTAATTGTTGAGCCAAAACGATGAAAAAGAATAGTCACGCAAATATGCATGCAAAAGCAGATGCTTGCATGTTTGTGTTAATGGTTCCAGCTGCGCTCCAGATTTGAATTTGTTTATTAAAAACACGCGAATTGAAGATTTCTTTTGTTTCTGTTGACATTCAGATTGAAAATATTCAGATGAAAATATGAGAATTTGTAGAAGCTTCATGAAGAGATGATTGATTGTTTGAGTGTTAGAGAGTGGGGTAACAAAAATGAATAATAAATGAACTGGAAATACACTTTTATATAAAAGAGGGGTCTTAGAGATAAATATGATGAAATAACTATACTGTCTTTATTGATATTACTATCTGTAGCTTATGTTTTTATTACTGTATTGGAATTTTAAAATACATAACCACTTTAAAATCCTGTTAATAAAACTTGTAAAATATGTATATAAAAATGACGATGTAGAGTTTCAAATTTTTTTATTACTTTTTGATGGTAATACTAGGAATTTTTTCCGAGAAAATACCTTTAAAAATATATTTTATAAAAAATATTTTATCTGCATCATCTGTTTATTTAAATGTCTTCTGGAATAGATATTTATTTTGTTCTAGAAAAGTTTTCTTACATTTTCCACGAATAATAAGTGTAATACAACTACTTGTGTTAACAAAACATTTAATTTACGTTATAAACTAAATAAAGCTTTCTGTATTTACAAAGTATGTAATTTATTTTATTCTAAAGGACGAACTCAGTGCTAAAAGCACTTGTATTAACAGTAAGTCAGACGATTTAAGAATATAACTTTATTAAGCGCAAGGTTCATTGAGTTCTTTTCTTTAAATTGTTTTAAACTTCTAGTTGTTATTAAATAGACTGCAGACACGAAATAAAAGCATTGAAACGAAACGAAAAAGGTATTAGGAGTTGAAATACTATTAATAAAATACAATTTCATTAAAAATGATATAATGAAAAGAAACTGATAACTGATCACTTTTAAAAATTGATTGTTCTCGGTTTCATAAGAACTGAAATATTTCCTAAGAAGTAAGTACAATACACATGAACCGCTCATATATAATTGACGATATTCAAAAGAAAACCTATAAAATACATAGAGATGGCTTAATGTTGAAATAAAGACCAATTAAACAAAAAATAAAGTTTTTCAAATAAACGGAAATATCCTTTCTTTTACATATATTAAATCCATTTAATTTGTATCGCTATAATTTTGTGCGTGAAACAGAATATTTTATTGGCAAAAAATTGTCCAATATATATGTCTTCTTTTTCACTTGACAGAGATTCAAAATTGAGAGGTCCGTTGCCAATAGTTCTTGTGTATCTTCTAGTCGACATTAATAAACATATAATCAATCCAGGTAAATATGTAATGCTATTTAGATCAGGTGCTGATTTGATAGTTTGCTCACTTGGTAATAGTTTTTGGAAAATGTATAAAATTAGTGCTTATAGAACTTAAGATTTCTGTTTCAATACCATGGATTAAGCTCGTTCAGTATTGTTCCACAAATATAAATGATGAATGAATATAATGGAATACTTCATTCTAAGAAAATATACCCGTAGTTACCCAACCAAAACATGTTTTTTGTCAGGTCTCAACTTTTTTTCCATTTATAACGAAATTTGAGAATATCTTAACATGTCAAGAAATCTAGGCTCGAGTCCAGGTCAGGTCACATCATCTTCAATTCACTCCCCGTTTATCATTTTTAAAAGATGTGATGATGTGCATAATTGCTTTCGTACGGTCTGACAGGTTTTTGGCTGAGTTCTCATCTCTTTTTACATAACATTTTTTAAAAGAAGGAGGATAACGTGCGGTTCCAACCTTCATGTATTTTGAGATATCATATAATTTACCGTAATAATTCTTCTTTTACTTCAAGCGTTACTTGTCTTGTAAATATGGATAAACTTTCTGTTTAAAACTTTTACAGAATTATGTAATTAAAAATAAACATATTCACATGCAATAGGAATATTCGCTTGTACATTGAAAGAAATATTAACACATAATAAGAATAGCTTTAACAAGAGTCGAAAAATTTTCTTTGACGTTTTATTCAGCACAAGAATTACATTGCACAAATTTAACACGAACAATATTTGGGTTTGTAATCTTAAATAATAAAGATTTTGTGATAAAATACATTAAGAATTCATTTTTAGATTATAAACCATTATGAATTTACTAAATGTATTTGTACTTCAGGAGCTTTTTTTATGATGTAATTCTAATTTTAGTTGAATATAAATTAGAAAAGATTATTTTCTCTCTCTAATTAAAGTTTAGGTGCTATAAGGAACAAATTTGGTATATTTTAATAATTATATGAATAAACATGATTTATATAATAAGCGCTAACAAAAATTTATTTCTGGCTTCGCATATAAATGAGGAATAAAAACAAAAGCGTGGATTTTAGTTAAATAATTATATAACTTGAAAACAATTTATTTTGAAAATTCTTGAATGCGCATTTAAAAATCTTTTATTTTCAATAACAAGTTGCAATTACAGCACCCATGATTTTTTTTCAACTTGATATTAATATGTATATCGTCTTAAAAAATGAAATCCTTTAATAAGATTTAATACGCAGACACATAAACACGCGCACATACGAATATATATATATATATGTGTGTGTGTGTGTGTGTGTGTGTGTGTGTTCATATAATTTTTCATTTCTATACTCTAATCCAACTGAATCTTAAAAAATAAGCTTTGTATTATTATGTAAGTGACATCCATGGAATATGCACTGAAGAGCCATTACATTATAACCACCTATTTTATATGAAATACGACCAACTTTAGTTTACAAAACCTCCAACATCCAAATAGACGATAAAGAAGTGCTGATAGTCTTGAGTCATCTCATGTCAGGTATTCACCAATTGTTTCTATAATTCTGGCACATTGCGAGGTCGTATTGTAGCAGCACGAATATGACTTTCCAGATGGAGACACAAATGTTTAATTAGATTCATGTCAGGTGAATTCGAAGACCAGAGCATAACTTGAAATTCATCAGAATGTACATCGAGTGACTCCCTGACGATTCAACCTTTATGACAAGGCATTATACTGTTGGTAAACACAATCACCCGCAAGGGCACTATTGCCATGACGGGGTGCACCTGGTATACAATGGTGCTCTAAAAAAACCCCGACATCAAGAATTGTTTTATAGGAGTCATGGGTTCTAATATGCTCCAAGAAATCACCGCCTTATATCCCGCCAAATGTATACTCGAGTGAGAAAGCTTACGTCACAGATATCGGCGCACTCACACCTCCATCAAAGTGATTGACCAGAAAACAGGATTTGTTAGACCAGACGACTTCTTTTTATTCTTCTACTGTCTACTGCCAATGTTCTATGGCCAATTGCAGACATTCTTGTCTTTTACGTACCGTCAGTGATAAGACGAGATTTGGACTTTAGTAGCTTTGGCTCGTACCATGTGTGTTGAGACACATTATCTGGGCCTCCAGTTCTGTAGCTCCTGGTGATATAGACTTCGCAGCACTTCGGTTATCGCGGATAATGTGCTATATTCTCCAATGGAAAAAAGCGCCGCTCCAGATAAACAGCCAAACGGCCGACAAGTTGTTTCACCATCAATAAACTACTTTCGATAAGTATTCACAACCATTGCACGTGAGCAGTCCACCAAACGTTTCATTTCTAAATTCAAGATACTGTCTTCGAGCCCTAACAGACCGTTATTTAAATCTGACAAAACAGATACTTTCCAAATGTGTGTAGACATGCAAGGGCGCTTTACATACTCCAGCATCAGAGAAAAAAACTAAAATTCACGATAAAAATAAAAACTAATTTACATTTATCTATTACCTGTTCCCATGCTGGGAAATTTACATTATTCATTTGTTTCTTCAGATACCAAAACACTCTAAGCCAGTGTTCAACAACCTTCTCAACAGTTTCTCAACCTTTTTTTTTACTGTGCACCCCAAAGGCCCCTTTTAAAAAATTTTATGCCCTCCTTCCCTATACATATATAAGTATACATACATATATATGAATAAAGCTTAAATGATAAGTGTAAATTATTACAGTAAGTAAATTTTTGAAACTTACAATCGAAAACTTAACTAAAGATAAATGTAATGAGATCCTTGCGCTTGATTTTTGTTGCAGAGATTTTATGTCTGGTTCTAATTTAGTTAGATTATTCTCAAGTCTCCTCGTTTTTTTATGTCCAGCCTATTTCTTCTTTTTAGCAGCAAATCATTTATGACACTAAAATCACATTCAGTCAGTGGTATAATGTACACCCCCGCTTCGCGGGGGGCTGGAATTCTAGGGGGCCTAAAGCCTAACTGGCACCAAGTACGCAATCTTTTGTACGATCCACCTTGGAGCTCAAAACCTGACTTAGCAGGAATGCCCTAATATTCTTCCCGTTACACCACTGAATTCAGTTAAATTTGAAAATGGAAATGGTAATAGTTCTCTTGCACATTTGGTTGGATTTGAATATTTGATTTCAGTTTTTACACAAAGCTATGCTTCACTCCTTTGATATTAAATAACGATTTAATTGATGCATCGTTTTCCAATTTTGCGAGTTCTTCTTGGTACTGTAAATCTGAAATATCATTAAGATCTACTAACATTGGCTGCATCATCCAAGTTGGAAAACGAATTTTTTGTAAATCAGAAAATCTTCATTTTAAGTCATCTGTGACAAAATTTTTAGATGATTGACAATAACATTTTAGCTATATCCGTTATACTTCACATTTTTGGTGCCAATAAAACCTTTCAAAATTTTGTTTGTAATTGGCTATATTATTAATAAATAGATCATTTACACTCTAAATGAGTCCTTTTTTGAATTGCTCCCCTTAAGAATCAAATTGTTTTCTTGTGGGGCGTAGGCATCACGTTGAGAAACACTGCTCTAAGCTCTTGTATAATCTTTACTATCAAATATAAAGTAATGTTTATATTTTTTAACATTGTGCTTACAAAAGTAAAAACTATGGAAAATTTTTATTCTTGAAAGCAAGTAAATAAAATGAATCTAGATCTTTTTCCAGAAAAAAATTCTCCTTGAAAATTATATTTATGTAAAATAAACAATTGTTTAAAATTTACACGGAAAATACATAATTCTTTGAAATGCTAACAGTTTAAACATACACCTTATTTAAATATTTAAATTCTGTGTTTTAAAAAACTCTTACACAAAGATATTCAGTCATCCACACAGCTATCATAGAAGAACCAAAAATATTTAACGGACATATAACTTTGCACAAAAGTCTCGAATCTTTTACATCGTCAATCATTTCTGAAAGATTACATAATTCGACTTGAGTTTTCAGGCTTCATAAATGTTATCTGCCATTTGATAATCTTTAAGACATTTATCATCCGGAAAATTAGGTCGATATCTTCGAGAACAACTCTTGAAAATTTCCCTCTTTATGTACAATTAATAAAAGGGTATCAATAAATTTCAAACGGCTTGTCATGTTCCTAGAAACGGTGTATTATCAAAGTCTTTTTCCAATATCTTGCTTCTCATAAGTGAATTTTCCATTATATTAACTTATTTTTAGAATACTTTATGCTAGAGAAATTTTAGATAATTATTTTTCGAAATTTTTTAGAGTATATTTATTTGATATCATACTTTTCAGAGAATTAGCGTTGAAATACGGTTGAAACTCCATGTAACGAACCTCTATATTGCGAATTTGTCTATATAGCGTACTTTTTCCTGGAACCAAGAACATTTCACGATTTTCTTTGTAAAATAACCTCCCAATAGCGTGCATTTTCTATGTAACGAACTTTTTCTCCTGTGATTCAATTTTTGTTCTCCCTATTTTTGAAGTATTTCTAGACATTTGAAGTTGCTCTCTCTTATAACGCATTTTATGGTGGTCATAAATCTTGAATTGGTTTTATTAGGTGCCTAACTTGCCGAGAGCAATAGAATTCTGGGCGTTTCATGCAAGAAGTGCAACCTTTAATCACCTTGTCCAGTTCGATGGAAACATCTTCGATATCCCCTTTCACCCTTAGTGGAATTGTCTTATGATCTAGTTTCCGTTCATTTAAAGTGTTGATCCGTCGTACTGGTAACTTCGTTTCTTGTAGCTTGAAAATGTCAAAACGTAAGAGCTTGAGCATCAAAGTAAAAAATTAAATTATTCAGGTAGTGGCGAAAGACGTCAAGAAACTTTCTCCTTGCAATTTTTTTTCTACCTTTTTTTTTTTTGATAGATAACATATATAAAATAAATACATATTAATTTACAAAAAGGGTGTAAATAATTACTTTTTTTGTTATATAGAGTTTATGAATTTAAAATTTGATTGATGTGGTTTATAAAGAAAATTGGAAGAGGAACCTCTAAACCATGATTCCCAAAGTGGTCTATATAGACCACCGGGGGTCTATTAAGACCTGCAAGAGTTCGCGTCAGCAAAAAAATAGTTTGGGGATCCATGAGATGTAAGTGAGTGTCTACGATAGTAGCTTTCATTATAAACTAGATCGTGACTTTAATTTTTAAAAAAATTTATCAAGTGGAAACCAAATTTTACCTATTTAATTATTACCTATTATTTATTTACTAAATTTCATGAGGTTAATTTGCTCTTAGAAGGTGTGACAGCATGAATTTTATTAAAGTAAGAACCATTTCAGCGTTTCTTTCCAGAGTTAAGCTTAAAAAGTATAATACTGGAGGTCCCGAATTTTCTCAATTTGTCACATACAATCTGTGAGGACGTTTTAACCTACGTTCGACATGTAAATGTCTTTTATTTAGAATTTGAAACTTGGTTTGAGAATGGGCTTTGAGTATGGTAATACCATAGGCAATGAACTCATATTATCGCATTGAAAAAAAATGTTATATTACAAAAGGAAATATCATAATAAATCTCTAACGAAGATCTTAAAGTTTAGAAACAGATGTCAGCAATTTTGGCTTATAAAAAGACAAACCTGTTATTTGTCCCAAATTATGGAATACCTTGAGCAAGTTTGAATTGCTTTTCCTAATGAGAATGACTTTCAGCGTGGAGTTGCCAATCTCCAAAACAAAAAAAAAATGAAAAGAAAAAAACTGGATACATTAACAGAGGAGATTTAAGGCTAAGCCTAGCAAGATTGATACCAAATGTTGAAAATTTGTTATTGTAGAACTGGAGTCTTTCGTCCCATTAAAATCATTTGTTTGTAGTTTAGTTATTTTATTCAACAGTTATTTTATGTATTAATTACCATTTAATGTAATTAACATGTGCTTTTTGAATTTTAAACACTATACTGCATTACAGTTAGAATTTAATTCTTTTAAAGTAGCATTAGTACCAGCTGTCAAAAAGACATTTAAGATGATAAATTTGAAAAAATTTAATAATAATTTAGTAGGAATCAACCCCAAACTGAAAAACTGGGCAAGGGGTTTATGAGTCAAAAAAGTTTGGGAACTGAAAGTTGTTTTTAACGAATTTTCCATATAACGAACTTTCTCCAGATTTAGCGATTTCGTTATATAGAGGTCCGACTGTAATTTGGTATTTTTAAATTTCATATATAAAGGTTTACTTGTTTATTTAAAGCAACACTTATTATTGATGTTTCAGGATTTTAAGGATTTATGTGAGTTTTTTTATCTCAAAAAAAATTATATTAAATCATTGATAATCATTTTTCCTTATATTCAATGAATTTTTTTTAAAAATGTGTTTCTTGAGAGATAGTTGCTTGCGCGTAATAATTTCTTTTAAAGTATTTAAAATAAATTAACGAATACATTTGGCGTTTATTGTAGATTCTGGTTTGAATAACATCTAAAGATGATACACATTTTTAGATACAAAGATATAAACATTAAATTTATATTTGATTTCATATGTTAAATTTGGATACACAGATTGCACCTTTGAAGGTGCTGCTAGTATTTACCACCGTATTCACCGTTAATTGAACCGGCTGTCAAAGGTAGGAAACAGGTTTTTGTACGTAAGTTTCTTTCATCATCACAAGTTCAGTTAAAAAATTCTAACTTGGCTTAACGCTTGGTTAGATTTAACTGCGTTTAACTGCTTAAGCGCATTTTGACGTATGAGGCTGCAAACTATCAGTTGAATAACATGAGTTAAAAAAAGATGTGAAATGAAGTTAAAATAATCGGTTAGCTCTCTCTTGCACGGCGGTTACATAACTCCAGGTTTCATAGCCCGGTTCAATTAGAGGAGAATACGGCGGTCTGAGCTTAATAGTTTTAAACTGTGATGGTCCAATGACAAAGGTGAACCAAAATATTATGTCCTTTGTTAACAGTAATGATGACCCAATTCGCGAACTTATAGAGTTGCAGTTAAGGTAAGAAACGCGGGATACATAATTGGTACAGTCACAGTTAATGTCCGTAAGAAATGTAGGAAGCAATATCATTGAGTCTAAATAGGTTAAAATCACTTATTCCACCATCCCCTGTTTTTTTTAAAAAATCTTTAAGTTTAAACTCTGTTGAATTTCAAATTTCCAATTCTAATAAATATGTGAATTTCTTCTTATATTTCTATTCAAATACCTATGAATAAAAGAAACGTACTGACTTTGTTGAGTAATGTTTATTCAAAAATGATTTAGTGAAGTTCACCTTCAAGATGATGATGGTTATGAATATAGTAAGAAACCTCTAATTAAAGTAATGCGTAAGGTAAAATAAATATTACGAATTAGAAATAGCTTATTCATTATATTATGGCACAAACCATTAAAACATTTGGTAACTTATTAAATGAAGAATAATTCTAAATTCATAACTGCTCCAAAAATGTGATTTTAAAAAAATTTATATGTTTAGTTAATGCTATATTTTTGAAACATCTAGGCATTTTTAATTAGCTATTTTAATTTACAAAAAGATTTTCATTTATCAAATACTTAATTATGCTCCTAAACCTTCAGTTCGTAATATCTTGATAAAAATTTGGTGAAGTAACATTTTTAAAACAGTTTGGATAAATATATCTTTTCTGTTGGCTTAAAAATTTTATTTTATTATTTAAAACATAATAAAACAAGGCTTTCTTTTATAAGACAAGTAATTTTAAACGCTACCATTTTCTAATTTATCTTATATTAATGACTATTTAATGATAATTAATGGATTTTTTTGTACTTTTAACTATGTAGCGTTTTTAAAGAGAATTGAAGAATAATTTATTAATGTCGCAATGTTACATTTTTTGTAATTTTAAAATAGTTCTTTATATGAAACGTGAGTTCAAAATTTTAAATGTTAAACACGTTTTCCATTATCTTTTTTAAAAAAACTAGCGTTATAGAAATACAAAAAATGTCATTATTTATCTAAGAGTATTAAAATATTTTTGATAGATTTTCTAATAAGAAACCGATAAAATATTGTTAAAAAGTTAATTTGTTTTACGCCGTTATATCAGGAACATAAAAACTGATCAGATATATTTTAATTCAAAATTTTTAATAATAAGCTATGCATAAATAATGAGTATAAAGTATATAATTAAACTTTCGTACAAATACTGAATATAAGATAAAATTTATAAAAATATATTTAATCCTTTTATCTATAACGCATACAAAGCGTTCTTCCAAGAACTTTTTACGTGGATATTTAATAAAAAAAATTACAAACTATGATATAAAAAGAAATTAATTATGATACAAATGTTTCTTACATACTCAAAAATTGTAATTAAAATGTTTCATAGATATAATTAACATTTGTTTTTGCTTCTTGATTTATTTTTAATGCAGATTTGGAAGAAATATCATTGTTCTAAAATACTATGCTTTGCGCCTATTAATTACCCAGCTATATATATTATTTATTTGTTATTTTTAGTTTTCATTGCACTTAATTTAGCTTTAGTTCCATACCACAGGCTATACTTTTCTGTGAATCCGTATTAATACATATTTCAATAGTGGATAGCTTAAAACTGTGTTCCCAAACTGTGGGGCACGCCCCCCTAGGGGGACATGATAACTCTACTAGGGGGCATGAGCATATTGAAAAGTCGAAGACAAAAGATTATTTTGAAAAATTATTTATTTACTGAAAGTAAACAAACACAATACATTCTGATATAATAAAAATTAAAAACATATTTACACTGATATAATACACTTGTAAATGTATCAGTACTGCGCAATGTATTTTATAATTAATTTAATAATACTAAGTTAAGAACAAGTTTAGTAACTACCAGTGGCCCCACACGGGGTTTGTCATACATAAAATTAAATTAAAAAAATTAACACTTATCTTGATTACTTGCACGGTTTTATAAATATTCCCTTTACTGCCGATTAAAAGTTACGCGATTCGCTTCCCAATGCCAACTTTTCCACGAAGGCGTGCCTATGGGATGTATAAAGGGGGATGAAAAGGAATAAATAAGAAAATCCTCTGATATAAGTAAATCTTTCGCAAACACTGTCAAGGGTCTTTCATTTAATTACAAAGCCTTCGAAATAATTTTATGGATAGCAGTGCTCAGAAAAGGTAGTACTTAGGAAAGACGTATATATACGTCCGGGGCATTCAACGTGCCGGTTGAGCGAGACGTTTATATACGCCGGTGTCACTTAAGAGGTTAAAGTCGTATTATAGCTATAGCGTTAAAATATAGTATTATTGAATTCAATGCATTGTTATTCGTATGGAGCGGGGTGCGATGAAAATTATGATTGAGTATTTAGTCACGAATATTGAGAGTTTGAGAAGCACTGGCTTAAAAAATTTGATCAAACAATACAAAATCACTTACGATAGTTGTAGAAGATAAAAGATTAAGGTAGTAGAGAAGAGGTGGGTGGTTAAGTAAATATGCAACACGCGCCTACGCGCTGCCGTAGAGATAACAAATACCATGCATTTTGAGTGGGAAATCCTCCCCCATCCTTTTTGGTCCTTTGACATATGTTCGTTGGATTATCAGCTATTTTTAGAAGGAAGTTTGATCTTTGGTAAATATTTTATATAATTCACTATTCTTTCAAATACACAATTTAACTAAGTATTTTTTAAATTTACTCAACATATTACTAAAAATTACTCAATATATTTCCGTTCCAAATATATATGTTTTAGAATTATATATATATAATTACATTGTGTTTGGAAACTTTTTATTTCATTAAAACCAGAAAGGAAATTTTACAATCTTATCACAAAATTAAACTGGAATTGAAATTTTTAAAAAAAGCAAGTTATTTCATCTTTTATACTTTTAAAAGTCACCACCTATTTACCTTTTTTTTAGGTGCCACTAATGCTTAAATATTAAAAATTCTACGATTTTTTTCCCAAATGTTCCAATATACTGATAAATTCTTGAAAAAACAAATCACGCTAGCAATTTACTACTAAGTAACGAGGCGTTTAGATAAATTAAGTAATCGATTAACATCTTCTCTTTAATTTAACTAAGCGCTTGTAATCATTACACCTCAATACACACCTAGCGAATGTTTATTTGTTACTGCAGAAGAATTGTTCTCTTCCTTTGTTGACGTCCGCTAACGAAATATCGGAAAACAAGACAAACACAAGCTACAAATCCAATACTTTTCCACCTCAACACCCACTTTCTCATACTGTGTTATAAATATAAACGATACATTAAATTAGTTTTTGCTCACAAATTCAATAGCATATGTTGTAGCCATTTATTTCATGATAAAGACAGGCAGATTTATTTTTTTATTTTGAGATAATAACTGTACTAATATTTAGAATGTGTTACATTACTTATTAAATAAATCTTGTGCAGATATGTTACAAAAATTAGTAGAAAAATTGGCTTTTTTGCTATGCAGTGCTATATATATACCTCGTTCCTTTGATTCAAATAACGTATATTAATAATAATCTATAGATTGTGATCTCTTAGCAAATTTTAAAATATAAAATAAAAGTATGTAAATAAAAAAAATTACTTTTTTCCGTATTAAATTAGAATTTTAACTTTTCTATGATTGAGATTCGAGATAACGTTCTTGATTAGCTTATATATATATCAATTATTTTCTTAAAATTTATAATATTTCGAGCAGTCGTGGTGGCTGAGTGGTCGTGATTGTGAATTCGCAAGTGGTGTTTTAGAATTGTGGGTTCGACTTCTCGTGCTACTAAAGATCCGACGTGTTGAAACGCTGCTGAACTTTAAATTTGTCGATACTTTGAGTTCGAAAATGGCAGAAATTTTGCGATTCCACTTTAGTCGCTCTCGCCACTTGATCGAGGTTTACATTTTACGACAATATCACTCACGTGACTTCAGAATGTGATGTAAATAAACAATCACAACAAATTTGCAGTATTTTAAAGTTTGTTTTATGCATGCCCCCGAGCCAGAAATCCCGACTGAAATTCGAGAGTAAGAGAGGCGGCCTCTTCACCCCTTCAGAGTGGAAAGGCAGTCCGCTTTGAAACATTGAGAAGAACGGTTGTGTTTACCTCCTCCTTCACAAAGGACATATTTTGTAGTATTGAAATAATCAATGCTATGAATAACTTCTATTTAAATGTAAATATTGTATTTAATAGCTGTGGACGTAAATAAATCAGTTATTTAATTTTTTAAAACTCACGCTAATCATTAAATTTGCCGAACGTCACAGACGAAACATAGCATGGAAATAAAAAGACATGTGCAGAGGTAACTTCGACAACACGAAGTTTAGGACTTCAGTTTCACTTTTCAATCCCAATCTCAGCTTATAAAAGCTTAGAAAACTTCTAGAATATTCTAAGATATTACATGATTTAATTTTTTCAAGTGAATTGATTAGATCTGATGCGCAATGTAATTTTGAATCAGCTCACTACAAAGAATTTGAGAATGTGGCACTTTTTTTTAGAACTAATTGAATTTATTTACCTTTCCCTCTAAGTCGGCAATTAAAAGAATGCAAGAAATATCATTGCGTTTACATACACTCACATATACATATGAATATTTGTATTTTCACATATATGTACACACACACACATATATATATATAACACTTGACCGAAACATCTGCACATGCACCCCAGCGCCTAAGGTCACGTAAACTGAGATAGGTATAGTAGGCCTTGACCCTCATGGGCTGTTGCGCCACTGAGTTCAGTTCAGTTTATATATATAACATTATATGTAGTATCCATCCCCACACCAGTTGGCGGGGCAGTGACTACCACCCCCATTCACTGTAACTGTGATTCCGGCAGACATGCTGAAGGGAGCATTAAACGAATTTTAGGTAGAATGGACGTTTTTCGCATATAGTTCACCAAGTGATGCCAAGGGCAGCCACAGACTCATTTTCATTCATTCTGTCTTAGTATTTGTGTTGTAACCTCTTCTTTTTAACATTAAATGTTTAAAAATACGAAATCCTTCTGCGTCTTCTTCATTTCCAACCCTAGGTGACATGTGAACCCTCACCTCACACATGTATACACACACACAGATATATACATATATATTTATATATATAATCAAAATTTCTCTACAAGAGAGAGATGAATAAACATGATTAAAACTGAAAATAATTGAATTTGCAAGATAACCAGACAACAGAATTTAAAAGGAAATATGAAAAATTAAAATAATAGAGTTAAATATAAAAATATATAAAAGAATGGATGCTACAGTATTATCAACATTGCTGACTTAGGACAGCTTATATATAAAAAAATAATTTTATATAAAAGTGGGGTTGAACATGTTTTGTGGTCAGCCTAACTTCCCCCTTTCTGTTAATAATACTGAGCAAAAACCTATTGAAAATAATGGATAGGAAATCGAAATCCATTATGAGAAAAAGGCAACTTACCTAAAAATTGCATGCAGAAACGCAGAGCCCGCGCTAAATCTGAGTACAATAAACAAGTTATTGCTAGATTCTGGACCCAAATACATATTCAAAGCAAAGCAATGGCTGAAAAGTAGCACTTAGCAAAAGTATGAAAAGAATAGAAATAATAAATTAAGAATTGTAAACATACTACCATTATCATAAGGACACTAAGATTATATGATTTAAAAAATATAAAAATTAAATTAAATTTAAAAAAAGTAATTTTATCTAAAATTAAAAATTGGGGGTATCTATAACTATCTAGGAAGAATAATAAATTTATAATAATAACCTGTTAATAAACTATGGAAATTTAATACTTACTATTTAGAATTTCTTATTTCAAATACCTATTAATAAAATTAATTGTGTATTTTTGAATTAAACAGTATTTATTAAAATGTTTATAGTTTTTTATTTTTTCTAAATTATTTGAAACTAGAAATTTATTGCGTTGTGTATAATTAATAACAACATTTCTGAATATAGAAAAATATATACATTACTCTCCCAATGTTGTACTTTTATAATATTGAAATTAAAGTCTTCTCGTTTATCATAAATATCAGTAATTATTTTATTATATTTATATGATATGTATGTATATATAATATATATATATATAAAAGAAATGATGAATATATTATACATAATTATAACACATATATACTAGATATTGATCTATCAATTCTATTAATAAAATATCCAGTATTATTTGTGAGGATATTGTTGAAAAATAAGTATTTGCGGATACATGGAACAAGAAGCTTAATGCAAATATGAATTAGTTCTAGATTTCCATTAGCACACTTTCACGAGAATAGATTTTTGAAAGATTTCGTAAATTATGCTTTTCTCTCTCTCTCTATCTGTGTCATCATAATCTTCCTCTATCATTTACTTACGAATATTGATATTTGTGTTTGTAACACATTTTTTTGAATGATCGTAAAGTTTAATGGCAAGTTAAATGTAAGCATTACTTTTTATTCAGTATTATAAATGACTACATTTAAAACTAGTTATCTGGCTATTTATATTAATTTATATGTTGAACTATAATCCATAAACTTTATAGTTTTAGTAATTTCATTAATAATCTGGGAAATTATTACATTAGCGCATAAGGTATTTAATACAAAACAGTAATAAGACTTTTTTCATGCTTTATTGCAGTGAGATCTAAATTAACAGCCGACCAAAAATAATTATACTAATTATTCCCAACAGATGAAATGAGTGCATATATTAGACGTGGTGTTTTTATAAATTGCTTTTATTTAATTAAATGTTTTCATTAATAGAACGTATTCAGAAAAAATTGGATTCATTCCAAAACACTTAGAATGTTGTAGAGGAAAAAGAACTAAAATAGGAACATTAATTTAAGAAATATTTGTAGTTAACTTATTTTGATAGCAATTACAAATATTTTTAATAGTAATTCTTTTTGATAACCTTATGTAAGAAAAGCAGGAATATGTTTTTTAAATTGAAAATGGTGTTCCATTTTTTTCTTCTCTCTCTCGGTCGCTTCTAACTTGTATATTTCTGTCAAATATTTATATGACCATTAAAAATTTTCTTTTTGTTAATTTTTGAAGTCTATTTAAATTAATTTTCCAAGGAATAAAATCATAAAAATTAATTAATATGTTTAAAGAATTATGAATAGAAAATATATTTATAGAGTATTCATAGAGCAGACAGAATTATTAAATTTTAGCCATGTATTTTCAATATTTTTCATTACGTTTCAATACTTTATAAAATATATACTGCATATTTTTTATTATACTATCCTTATTTATTTTCTGTTTATTTAAAATGCAATTCTATATTTCTTATTTTTAATATATTTCAAGGAATTCATAAAAAGAGTCCGATCTAAAATTAAATAGGCGGTAAAATTAAAGGTAATAAAAGATAAATAATGAAAAAGAATTTTGAAAAAAAGTAGTAGTAATGCATTTTTTAAAATTAGGCCCCATATATGTTTATTAATCCAAAATATAACTTCTGTAAATCTTTAATTTAAAAGATATATATATATATATATATATATATATATATATATATATATATTTGAGTGTAATTATTCTGGAAATTGAAAACATACATTTTTAATAATGAAGAGAAGAAAACATGGTTTAAATATTACAGTTCAAAAAAATATTTTATCTTCATATATTTATGAAAAAGTTTCAAAAATGTATCCAAATAACTTATTACCATTTAAATAACATATAGGAATAGAAATCTCTTTTGATTAAGTGTTAATAGATGGCAGCACGAAAGAGAAAACCATTTAATACCCATTCGAGCGCGCAATCCTACTGTAACTTAAACTTTAGCATCAATTTAAAATTAAAACTGTGTTCAACACGAAAAATAATGAAAAGTTCTTTAAGATTATACCAAAAAAAGAGGAAAGAACCTTAAAAGTTTAAGTTTCCTTTGAATAACACGGAAGACAAATTATAACATTACTTTATAGATTATTAATTTACATATAACATTTTTTTTCCAATATAAATTTTAAAACATCGTACGAAAATTAAATGCCAAATAAGAGAGTTGTAGCAATACAAGATGAGACAGATATAAAATAAACATTAATTTTTTTCAATTATTTCATAATAATTCTGACAGATGGCAGCACAGAATTAAAACGGTAAATTGCGGAATACTGAGGAAGAATGGAAGGATTTTTTTAACTTGGATCTGCGATTTAATTTATATTTCGTTTGCATAAATTATACGAGGCATATTTGTCCATTTTATACAAATATATTTCTTCTTTTGAGAGAAATTTTATAATTTATAACATGGAATTCAGTTTTTTTTTTACAAGGTAATGTACTCATTTTAAAGTAGATAATTTGAACTCGTAGCTTTTATTAGGGAAAAATTATTTTCCATTACATAATTTTTACGTAAACTGAACTCTTGTATTTTCTTGAAAATATATTTGAATGCCGATTTATAAAATTTAAAATTTGTACTTTCATGGGAAAAAATCATTCTAGTCGATATTGTTACAAATTATTTTTTCTTTATTTTTCACTTGTTACTGCATAATTTAGTTTATGTGTATATATTTAGGTTAAAATAACTTCCTAAAATTAACTGAATCACTTAAAAAAAGAAACATTTAAGGCCATTTCATTTAAATGATTCATTTATTCAATCAATCATGGAAATTTCTTTTAGACTAATAAAAGCGTCTGTTATTCGAATTATATAATATGCAGCCTTTATTTTTTATGAAATCAATATTTAAAAATGCGGGAAATGAAAACAAAAAATTTTAGAAATAAATTGCTGAAACTGATTAAATTTCGTATTTACATATTTGATTAAAGTTTTTACGTATATCACGAAAAAGTCAGTTAAAATAAGACATGAAGTACATATATATGAACTGTTGTAATCTCTCTACTTTAGATCGTTTTTCAAAATCATAGTCTCTTTGTAATTGTAATTATTTGAAATCTGACAAAAAATGAAGGAAAAAAAGATTTTCTTTACGATTTACTTTAGGAAATTTAGAAAAAAAAAATAATAGCTACGTTCTGTTTCTATTTTTAACTAAAGAAATCCAACTAAAGTATTAATTATTATATACATTACCTTGTAATAGCATACAATAAAAGCTTTATAGAAGCAAATAAATACATACAATAATTAATTAGTTATATAATTAAAATAAAAATTTATTTCGTAATATTATAATGATGATAACTGCGTGTGTCGATTTTAGCGTATAAGGATTTTAGCATTTTAATGCTGAATAACATAAAATAAGTATCATAAAAATAAAAAAAACTAGAACACACTGGCTCTTAACTTTCACTGCACAGTTAAACAATTTTTGCTATAGTTGCTACAATAACAAATGTTGAGTTTTTAAATTTTCTATTTAGAAATGATTTAAATGTCAAGAAATGAAAAACAATATATGTTCGTTTATGAGAATGATGAATGAAAAAGATAGAAACTCTTTTTTTCATATACAACTTTAAAAATTAGTTGTTGTACTGTCATGCGCAAAAATAATATAGCTATGAAAATTAGAACTTCTAGGTGCTTTTGTTAAAACATTCAGTATTTTAATGGTTTTGATGACCAATTGAAATTTGACTTAAGCGAAATTTACCTATCGCAAATTTATTGGTTGAGTTTTCTATGAAAAACTAT
>BMAO01023479.1:0-22455 GCA_019973975.1 Trichonephila clavata
AAATGCTTAAAAAACAGTGATTACATTCACATAAGGGACTGTAAATTTGTAATAAAACAGTGATTGATAAATCTGAAGGTTAAAACAATTCTACTATTATACAGAACTTACAGAAAAAATTTCAGTTAATTATGTTCAAAACTTTTTTAGCAATCGCTGACCCCGTTTGATTTTTTCAATTTCAAAAAATCCCATTTCTAGTAAAACACGTTTTAAAGTATGACGTCTTGCTTAAAGTATAGTGGGCATCTGCTTTTACTAAAACACTTGTAGTTTTTGTTCTACTAAACGGAAAATGATAAACTTGTATTTTTATAAAGCTAATAAGATGGCAAATAAAGTAAAATCACAATTTTTTTCCAATTTTTGGTAAAATTCACAGTTTTAAAGTAGTCGGATACCTTTTCTACTGTTTTAAGTTTGATAGTCTGTGATTTCTTTGGTCGTGAAGTGCTCCTGTTGAGGCAATTGACTTGGCGTTATCCTCCGTCGCAAACCTCGAAATTTTATATAGCCATAATCACTCTTAAAATAGTAATGGTGCTTTATTTTGAAGGTTTTACTCCACCCTTCATATTCTTCTGATGTGATGTGGCGTCTTTTTGTTATCCCCTGTTTCGTGAGTTAATCAACTTTTTAGCCGAATTTTCTTTGATGATCTTAATCATGAGGAAACCGCTTTCAACAATACATTCATTATGAATCTCTCATTTTTCAGGGTTCATATCTTTAAGGGAAAATGGCAGAATATTATATATGGTGATGGTGAATATGCACACTTTTTGTTCTGTGCAATTTTTCACCGCTCCAAAAAAAAAAGTAAATCTCATGCATTTTCTCAGTAAAATAACGAATGCATAGTGCAGTTTGATCAAGTATTACACCGGTACGGATAAAAACTAATAAACTGTTTAAAAATTGTTTGCAGCTGAGCGTGGTTTAAGAAAAGCGAACAATAGTGGTTCCAGTAAGATAATGTTTTATAACCAATTTTTTGGACTGACATCTGATGTCGGAATATTTTCATTGTTGGGATTTGTTACCTTGAATTTTTTTTTATATTTACTCCCCCATTTATGTAATGATTTGTTATAGGTAAAACTACTCTCTCTTTCTCTTGGTTTTATGAACTCGACTATTCTTTTAAGGCTGCACAGTACCCTTCATATCTCAAATATACCGATTTTTTTTTCTCATTTTCTTGTAGACCATGCCATTGTGCAGGGTCCCGCCAAATTTTAAATCTTATAGCACAAATTAGTTTTTCAGATATTTGAAGTTTTCTGAGCTTAGGTTTTAGTTGCGGTTTCATTTTAAAGCATTTTTTTCACTCTGAAATTGAAGTAATTAAAAATATTTTTGAGTACAACCATTTCTTTCAGTGTATAAGGGTTATTAAATTTCAACTTTCATTACTAAAATCATCTCTGCATGATTTTGTTTTGAGTTTTTTGAGTTCGCATAGTTACTTAATTCAGATGGACTTTAAGGCCAATTTTTGGTTTAAAAAATAGTTTATATAACATAGAAGCTTTATCATCAATTTTTTCCAGTTGAGATAATGTCACGGCTAAATCATTCTCAGGCTGCTATGGGAAATAATATTTGGAAGTAATGGAATATATATATATATACTACTGAAAATAATATACCAAAAAATCAGACTTCAGCTAATACTGCAATTAGACTTCTTAATTAAAGTATTCTGAATGCAAGTATTGCAGTTAAAACTGAGAGAGAATATTTCAAACATGTACTGAACTCCATTATAGTACACACACTGTACTACTAATTAGAGTATTTTAAAGTCATGCAATAAATATTTAAATTTGCTAAACTGCCCCAAATTAAAACTAAAAAAAATAATTAAATTTTATGTACAAATCTGAAGAGTTTTAGCTTAAGTTAGTAGTATTTTTATTGTGTAAATAAATACTTAGTGTTTCAAAACTTTTGTGAAATTATAAATTAAGATTAAGCTGAATAACTTGCCGTTGTAAGAAATGCTATAATTATTATGCCAACTATATTTTGAATTAAAAAACAGCCATATTTAATTTAAATAGAGTTTTAATGTTGAAACAAAATTAAGAAATAACATATTAAAAATTTGATCTTTAAGGGCATTAAATGCGTTTTTCTGACTTTTAATTTCGAAGATATAAGTGCTTTCTAAGGTTTTAAGAGGTGCACTAAGGCTTTTTTTATGCTCAAGAAGTCAAGAGTCTTGAAGTTTTTTGCATATACTCCCAAACGTATGTTCTAAAACAGTTAGTATTTATTTATGTCTGAGTTTGCTAATTATTTTTCAAAAAAAAAAGTGCTAAATTTAATATTTTACAAAATTTTATGTTTTTATCTAGTTTTAACTAGTAAAATAAATTTTAAAATTCAACAAGAGAACACATTTCCAAATCCATAATAAATAATTTTTGTAATTATCTAAGAAACATAACTCGCCTTAAAATGGCTAAAAATTTTTAAAAATGAGCATTTTATGAAATTTGAAAAAAACTTCAAAAATTCATAATTTTTTTAAAAATCGTAATATAATGGCTGGTAAAGATCACTTTTTGCTTTCAGAATCAACTTAAAAATATAATCTTAATGTAAAGTATAAATTACTTTTACTGTTAATGCCTCCAAAATTTTTTTTTTTGAAATATGATAGTGTGTAGCTTTAAAATCTAAAGAAAACTTAATAATATTTATTATTTTGCTTGGTTTTAACCTGGAGACCAAAAGGATTATACCTATCAGAAAAGGGTTTGATTTATTTATTTCTTCTGTTCAAGTTTTTAATTTACTAAGAAAAAGTTTGATATTGAATGAATTCTTAGAAAACTTTTTCTGTTTGTACCTTGGTGAATAAGTTTACTACTGTAACTTTTACGACACAATTCATGAGATCTAAACTGAATAATGGCATATGGCAGCATTAATTTTTCCGTGTCCCAACCTGATGACTGAACTAAGATTTTATCTTTATTTCAATGCTTTCTTTCATTTTTTGCTAAAAGGATTATTTTTATATTATTTAAGTGCTTTGTGTTCTTGCTTTGTATAATCCAAAATGAAGAATCTGGTGTTGGTGAAATTTCATGCAAGCTTCGTAGCGGGTTAGAAGTACAAAAAGCAATTAAACATCTGTAACATTTATTCAAATAATTGCTGTTATATTGAATTTATAGAATGAAAATGAATAAAATGACCCAAAGGTTGTCCTTTAGAAAACACGAAAAAGAACAAAACCAACCATTTCTATAAAATTCCAACATGTTGTCAAGGGCTCGTTTTTATATTATTTATGGTTTCAGAGAAAATGTCAAGTTGGGGCTTTTAAGGGACATTAATTTACGGCGTGTTTACCGGAACAACACAACCCTGAGACATAATTAATTTTGCTCAAGGTTGAAAAAGCGAGAATGATTAAAATCTATTAATAAGAACGCTAGACACATTCCGTGGCATATATATTTAAAAAAAGGTGGACGCAGTAATTTTTTTTTCATGTAAAGCAAACAGGGGGCCCAGAATTTTAATAAACATTGAATAAACGGTGACATGGAGTCAAAGGAGAAAAAAAACCCTGTCTTTAATGAAAAGGGAATGAAGAACAAGGAAAAGAAATGCTACAAAAAATAGACACACATGATTTTTTTTCTCGCTAGAAGCGCGAGATATTGGTTTCAACGTCAGTAGGTGGGCATTAATCAAAAAATTATTGGCAACGACATTGATATGAAAAAAATTTAAAAAGAAGGAAGCAAGAAAGGCGAAGGTAAAGCAATAATAAGCTGCGTTTATCTACTTTTAATGTGACGTAATAGATTGCCTGAGAACACAGATTTCGGTTATCTTACTGTCTCTAATGTCGCCAATTGGTTTGATATCATGTATTGGGTTTTACAGCGATAATTTTGAAAAAGTAAATAAAAAACATATTAACCATGAAGTTGTTTACTATAAAATTTTGTGAAGAAATTTTGCTCCCTCTAAGGGGCTATGTTTCTAAAATATGCATAGGATTAGTGTGAGCTGGATTGGATGATGTGTTGAATTGGATTAATTTGTGGAAGGATATATTGATTGATTTAGTAATGCCACCAATTAATAAAACTGGTTAATTTTGGTGGTTAATTGGCACCATCGAATTTATGACTGCTAAATATTTAATTTATAATTTTAAAACTCTTAGATACATTTCAAAGAAATTAAACTGATTTTTATTAATATAAATAAACATGATTTTTTAAAATTGTATAATATACTAAGTGGAAAATAACACGGATTTTAGTTTCTGATAACTTTAATGATACAAAAGAAATCAGCGTCAAAGAATGTCAGATAAGTAGAGGGATAGGTGCAATAAAATTTATAAGCAATTCTCATTTCCATTCGTGTTCTAATTTAACATTTCCATGACGTAAACTGTTATCGAACGCTTGAATTCAAAGGTATCAGAATATTATAAATCCTAACACCTTCTCAATTTTCTTCATATCCATACAATCGTTTGCTGAAAAATATTGGAAAAGCTGATTTCGTTTCGAAAATTCAAAAGATTCCGAACAAAGGAATTATCTGATTTGCTTCAGTTACTTGTACAATTACATTTCTCTTGGATGAAACACTTTCCCCTTTCTCCATTCCACCTACGATTGTGGTCGACAATCCTCATGGTAAAATATTGACTCGTGAGGCCTCAAAAATAAAATCAGAGGACAGTTTAATTTCGCTGGGGACTCAAGTCTTCTGGCGGTTTGTCTTACAACGACTCAAACTCTCCTCTCCATCTTTCCGTCTCCCTTTGGAACTTTACACTCCTCCAAATTAGAGGTTCCATTCGCCTTTGAGAATATGGAAAAAACAAGCTGGAAATATTGTAAGTGTTCACTTCGATTTGTTTTGTCAATAGTTGAAGGATTTTATTGCTCGGTAGTATGTAATGGAGACGGTTTTTTCTAATCCAATAATCGCTCTAAGGATTCTTGCGAGTAAGTTTTGGTTACTGGTAACATATTTTTACGTGGTTGACCTCCTTTTAAACACAGGAAATTTCAGCGCAATTAACGGGCAGATTCTTAAGGAGTAAATCTCAATGTATTCTGGAACTCACGCAATTACAATATATATATTTTTTCTAACACCCGTGTATAAATACACAATAGCACAGATTCAAAAATCCCACAAATATTGAACACAGTATACTTCAAATCCATGATCACCCATATAATAGCATCAAACAATTAGATGTACAGTCTCTGTAAAACGTTTTTCTCTGCATCGTTCTTATATAGACAGGGAAGAGCCTCATAAGAGCATCCCAAACAAATATTTCTTCAGCAAATAATCATATTAGAATCTACTTAAGTTTTGTTGAGACACACATGTTTGTCACCAAATTTGGCGACTTGGTGACTAAATTTGTAGCCAAGATCTCTTCTACTTATTTACCTTTGTTAAGGGGTATTATTAATTGGATTTCAAATGGTCCTTAAACACAGTATCCTTCCGCCAGATATAAGCGAACAAAGTCTAAATGAGAAATAGGAATAACTTTAAAAATAAATGGAA
Source organism: Trichonephila clavata (assembly GCA_019973975.1). Taxonomy (NCBI): domain Eukaryota; kingdom Metazoa; phylum Arthropoda; class Arachnida; order Araneae; family Nephilidae; genus Trichonephila; species Trichonephila clavata. The sequence continues at coordinate 5,578 of BMAO01023479.1, forward strand.
AAAGTATATCACATATATAAAATATCTACAAAAAATAGGCAATCTTTTAATTCTAAAAGAAATTCTTAGGAGAAAAACAAATAAATCAAAAGAGTTAGTGATATTTAAATAGTGATGAATTATAAACTAGGTTTGTTCAGAATCTATAATCAATATATCCTTCTTTAAAAAATCTTAACCGAGTTCTATTAGAGATGTTAACATTTTTCAGTGTGACTAACGTGCTGAAAAAACACGTTTGCAATCATTTTCTTGGAAGGAAAACGGGAATTAGATGAAGTAAAATAAAAAACGTGAGTATATCTCAAATTTCTAATAGCTTCAACTTGTTAATTCGTTTCAGTACATAATTTCAATAATATATTTCTACTAAGTTAAAAAGGTATCATTAATTTTTCTTGTGCTGAATGGAATGCGTCACGTCTATGAAGCTCTGGGTTAGAATTGTGGAATTAGAATCAAGAATTACTATCAAAAGGTTTTTAAACCTGACAATTTTATATTACAGTTCCTTTTTAAACTTAATTCAGGATTTAAGGTAAGTCGGTACCCCCTATCCCGCTAATGTTAAATTGAGCATTTTTATGTGCCTTTTTCTCATAAAATATTAAATTTACAGACTCAAATTTTTTTTGTATATTAATTAGACTTTTTTATTTAAACTGAAGTGAGCTTTTTCAAATATATTGCTTAGTTTTTTCAAAAACTTTCATCGTAATGTATCACTATGAATTTTTGGAAAAATGTCATTTTTTTTCACGATAACTGACTTTTACAAAAATATTATTGGTATATTAATAAAAGTTCACTTCAGTATATATATTAACATATCAGTAATATTCAGTGAAGATTACAAGTGCTTCCGATGAATAGGTTCTGAGAACATGGTACACGCATTTTTAAAAACACCGTTTTGAGATAATTGCATTTTTATTATAAAATGTCACTTCAAAAATTATGAATTACAATCTGTATTTGCACTATTTTTTTTAAATATTAGCTTATTCTCAATAACTTTTAAGACTTTTTACTTATTTCTTTTACTTAGATTTCTCAGAAAATACATGTATAGCATTTTTCACTTTTAATCTATCGAGAAATTTTATAGCATTTGCATCATTTTTCTCAAATTATGCATCAATTTTTGAAGAATTTTCTGATCTGATAAATTACTGTCCATCCAAGTTGACTATAAGTATCATAAATACTATGTAAAAATGTGTCAATACATGAAAATATGGCTTTGGTAATACATCATTATACGACATTTCGAAAAATTTCATTACTGTTTTATAAATTCACATGTAAAAACAATTTCTTAAAGTATCAGAATTAAAAGGATTCTTAAAATATTGCATGAATGGTATCCAAAACAACAACAAGAAAACTGATTTTATGTTTTTAAACATGAAATTTGTGTATTTTTTGTATGTAACAAGTTTTGTGCAACGAAAAAGGGCATTGCATTTTGGGATATATTTATGTACCTTTTACTAAGAATCTATTGAAAACAAAGCTTAAAAATTTATGTGTGCATTAAATTAACATTTATCTTTATACAGAAGTGAAATTTTTTAAAAAAATTGATCAGCCTTTTTAAAAATGTAATTTTTGCACAGTAGAATAATGAATTTTATAAAAATTTTCCTTTTCTATGTTACGACATCTGCTTTTTAGCTAAATATCTGAGGAATATCTCAAAAATTTCACTTCAGTATACACAATATATATGAAATATAAAATAAAAAATTTCAGTTCATACATACAATTTATAGAAAAATAAGACACAAATTAAGAAATATAATACATGAATATATGACATTTCGAAAAGTTTCACTAGTGCTTTGTATATTCACATGCAAACACAATTTCTTAAAGTATCAGAATTAAAAAGTTTCTTTAAATATCACATAAATGATATCCAAAACAAGAAAACTGTTTTTATGTTTTTAAACATGAACTTTATGTAATTTTATGTGCATAACAAGCTTTACAGGTAACGACAAAAATCATCCTGTATCATCACATATATATGTGTACTTTTTCTCAAAAACTGTTAAATATTAAGACTTCTGATTTAGTCTGAATATTAATTAGACTTTAATATTTATGCTGAACTGAGATATTTCAAATATAATGTTAAGTTTTTTCAAAACCATGCAACATAAAAATATTACTATGAATTTCTTGAAAATTTTCATTTTTTTTCTACGATAAATGCTTTATGTTAAATTATTTTGAGAAAATTTATAAAGGCACACTTCAGTGTACATGGTTATGTTCAGTGTACATATAAGTTATGTTTTACTGAAATTTTATGAGCATCCTTGCATTATTTTCTGAGAAAAAAAACACAAATTTTTATAAACAAACTTTTTGAAAAATGCATTTTTAACATGAAATGTCACTTTATCACAAAAATTATGACTTCCAACATGTATTTGCCACATTTTATTCAACATTAGCATCAAGTCAATATATTTTAAGTAAAAAAAGCATCAAAAATGTTTTCAAATTGTCAGAAAATACATACATACAATTTTTCAGTTTTTGTTTAACGAGATATTTTGTAAAATTTACATCTATTATCACAAAATCGCTATAAATTTTAGAATAATTTGTAGCATTTATGTATAAAAAATATCAAAGTAGAGCAAATATCATCATAAATATAATGGGAAAAAATTTATCTATATGGTTTTGGTGTGCATTTGAAAAAACATGATTGTACGTCATTTCGAAAGTTTTCATATGTGTTCTGTGTGTTCACATACAAACATAAGTTTCTAAGACTTTTAAATTTCAAAAGTTTCTCTAAACTGTACACATGATTTCTTAAACAGCAAAAATAAAACTGTTTTTATGTTTTTAAACATGATATTTAGGTATTTTTATGTATTTAACCAGCTTCTTGCAACGACCAATGGTATTACACATCTGAATTTTTGTATGTACAATTCATTCAGAAACTTTTGAATATTTAAGTTTAAAAACTTGTCTGTACAGTTAAGTAACATTTATATTTATACTAAAGTGATATTTTTTTTTAAAAATTAGTTTATTATTTTAAAAATTAACACTGAATTTATTCAAAGTTGTTTGTTTTTTGACACATGTGCTCTTAGCTAAATGTTTTTTTTGTTGTAATATTTTCAAAATATCACTTCAGTATCCACAAGAATGCATAAGGAATATATAATGTAAATTAGCAGCTTTTTTTTTCACATGCAGTAAATTTAGAAAAATTTTATTTTTTTAAAAAGTAATTTTAAAATTATAAATTATGAAAATAGTAGTTTTGAAAAAAATCATACCTTGTGAAAGTAAATTGATAAATAGAAAAAAATAATACTTTAAAACTCTTGGAAACATGTTGTAACTCGAAATTCCGCCACCAAACTAATACAGTTAATCGAACAGTCAACTGTTATCTAAAGTTAATTGCTTTTGAATAAACAAAAAGAAGGCTTTGCAATTGTTTCAGGTTATTTAAAAGGCAAATATCTGTCAAAAGGGTGCGTGGCCCACCAGTTGATAATTTTTTAAAAGTCATTTGACATAGTTCTAATTGAAAATATGGCATAAATGTTATAACCCTAGAAAGGTAATGAAATACACATTTCAGAAATATCAAAAACTCAAAATCGATCATTCCATGATTTTTACCCTACTGACCTCCCTTAATAGTGCTTTATTACATACAGAATGGCTCGAAAGTGGCGTTTTTCAATCTGTAGGGCTCGCCTCTCTAGGAAGCTTGATAATTCTACGAGGAGCCACGAGCGTATTAAAAAGTCGAAAACAAAAAGATGTTTAAAAAATTATTAATTTACTGAAAGTAAACAAATAAAATACATTTTGACATAATAAAAAACAAAATACGCATTTACACTGATATAACAAACTTATATAAATGTATCCGTACTGCGCAATGTATTTTACAATTAGTTTAACAATACTAAGTTTAAAAAAACCTTAATAATTACAAATGGCCCCATGGGCTTTTCATTTTTAAAATTATATTCACTTATCTTGATAATTAATCCCTTAACTGAGGATTAAAATTACGCGATTTGCTCCCCTATGCCACCGAGAAAGGTATAAATTATCAAATCTTCGAAAAAAGTAAATTCTTCACAAACACTGTCAAGGTCCTTTTATTGCATTCAAAATCATTTGAAATAATTTTATGGATAACATTGCATAGAAAGGATCATACTCCGGAAAGACGTATTTATACGTCCAGAGTAATTCACACTTTGGCTGAGTGAGACGTTTATATATGCCGGTGACACTTAAATGGTTAAAGTCGTATTGTAGCTTTAGCGTCAAAGTATAGTATTATTGAATTAAATACAATGTTATTGTGTATGAAAGAGGGCACGATGAAAATTATGATTCCATATTGGGTTGCAATTATTTAAACTTTGAGAAACAGTGTTTTAAAGTCTTGCGGACAAAGATGCACAAACACGAAAAACATGACAAAAAAAACCTGTTTTTTTCCCCAATATCATCGCATTATTCTTTATTACAGCAATGGTTCCCATTCTTTAAATAGTGACCCCCCCCCCCGAAAAGAATACAAGTTTGACAGTGTGAATATATATAGATTGGAGAAAAAAGTCGTAAACTGATAGACATTTCTCGTCTACATGGATTGTTGAGTGACGCGTTCCACAATAAAGCCTGGAGGAGTATCGGAAATGAGAGTCTTCAAATACTGTCATAAGAAATAAACGAGGCTTGATAAATTTGGCTATCAAATAGGCCCTCCACGTCTAGTATATTGCCCCCTAAATGTAGCATCCAAGTAATCGCTGACATACGTATAATACATCATTATAATTTTAGAAGTTCTTAGATTATAAAGACTCTTAATACGACTTGAAACCCTGTTTCAAATGGTCTGCTTCGGAATTGGTAAACTATGGTCATCTACAGATAACACTGCGTGGCATCTGTGACAATGGAACTGTCAAATTTGTTATTAATGTCGGCGATCCTATTTTCCAGAGGTTATTGTAAAAATTTTTAAAAACTTCCTTTTGTGGTGAAGTTGCAAGTAAAACATACGTTTTTCTTTTAAGACTCATTTCAACCTTAATAGTCCCATGATTTTAGAATTTCTATGTACATACATTTTAAAACGAACGTTAAATCTGTATCAAGAAAAAAAAATAAATGAAGTATATTTCGTATATTAAATAAATTAAGACAATTGGTTTATATTATTTGTTCTTAAATCTGAAAATGTTCTTAAGATAAATAATTGATAACGTATTTATTTTATCATGATTTAAGAATTAATTGGTAATAAGTTTTCCAGTGAAACGTTATTAATGTTTATTTAGCGCGCGCAGTTATTACCAAATATTTGTTTTTAAACACATTTAGCAGATGTATTATGGATTTCGTTTCCTAATGTGACTCCATTAAAGTGATGATATTTAATTTTTTTCCTTCTGTTATATTTGACGAATATCAGTAATGTAAAACACGTATTGTGGTTTTATGCTGATAAAACGAATATGATTTACTTATTTGCCCCCAACTAAATAAAATTATATAATATTTCTTCCTTTTTTATACTCTGTTACTGTTATTGTTATTTTGTTAAAAGTACAATAAAAACAATTCATGAGCTTTCATCCGCAGTTTTTTTAATATGATTAGAAACAGTTATATTTTCCTTTCATATGTTATTATTTTGGTACTATAAGAAATATTAATTTATTACTACTACCATAATGAAAGACACAATTTCATTAAACAAAAACATATGCAGAACGTGGTTGATCATGTGACTTGTGAAAGTTTGAAGAGTTAGCCGCCAGCTCACGTGACATACTTGTTTCTTAACATTGACATGAAATTAAAAGGACAGTCACCAATAACCTTTGTTGCTATATTAACAAAAAACAATCGATCAATCTCAACATATCACCATTTCTGCAATTGCTAAATGGTCCTGATCGTGAACTTGTGTCCTGAATTGTTGTAGATGAGTTAAAAATAACTGTAGGAAATTGGATTTCTACTCCCTTTCAAAAAGAAAAAAATGTAACCGTTCATTCTTGGCAGTGCATGGATGATTTATCCCATTCCACTGTACATCTCCAGTATTCAATCTATCCTAAATAGCGTTGTCTGCAATGTATTTAGGGATTTTTTTTCTACACGCTTTCTTTTAATCACCGAAATATCAAAGATATCGGTAATAGCACCACTACGAGTTCACTATGGTTTTATGATGAATGCGCTTAAAGACCATTTGACAAACTCTCTAAGCTATCCGAACACGTTGAAAATGACCAAATTCAGTCAAGACAGATGTTTTTGTTTTTTATTTTATAGAATAGAGCTATCTTTTGACTTTACGAAACATACTTTATTTTGTTTCTACACTACCTAGAGGCCAAGTTACAATCCATTTTATAAAATTAGAAAAACTAGAAGTGGGTTTTTGATCTATTAGAATTGGGCATTTAAATTGCTCAAAATCTATCATGGCGAGTCTGATAACTCAAAATATTACGAATGTATTTCTGTAAAACTTTTAAGACTGATATTTGCGTTATTTTCTAGAGAATGTACTAAAATATTTCTTATTGTATGAATACTTTTTGAATTAAGGCTTGTTATTTAAATAATGGTCTTATAAAAAATGTAACATTTCTTATAATGTTTACTCAATCAGCTCTAAAATTTTCAAATTCTAATAAAAAATTAAAATTTTAGTACATTTTCTAGATAAATGCATCTAATTTGTTTTCGTAATACTTTTACTAATATATGTTTATAACTATTTTTCTCTAACTGCTTTGAAGTTTTTTAAAGATATTGCTAAATTTTCACTTAAAATTGAAATTTTTGTAAAATTCAGGTAATTTATTTTAAATTTTGATAGTTAAATAGTAATATTTATTGGTATTGAGTCCTAAAAGAGCATTTATAATGTTTTAGTATGCTATTTTGTTAAAAAGTACTCCGAACGTGTTCGGATACCTTAATAAGAAATTGAGAAAAATCAAATGTGATTTGGTGATACTCTCTCTTACGGGTAGTATAAAAATTTTTAAGGCAAATACTTATGCAGTAAAATCTCTTTAGAAAAGGTCTATTGAAGTAAATGAAGGATATTTTGATTGAATCAGCAATTTTTGAAAATAGATACACACTTTTATATACTTATTTAAAAATTCTACATTTCCCAAGCACCCACACAATCTATTATAATTAAAAATTTCCCTTATTTTTGTTTATTTTACATTTGAAAACACGAATTCAACATTAATTTATAAGTATTTGAGGTAAGAAATTTTAGTGTGGGTTCAATGTATGATTACAAATAAAAGGATCCACTCTTTGTGTGTCTTGCAGTCTGAGATGAATGCAGCTTGCGACAAATGCAGTTTGAGAGAAATGCACTCCAAAGCTGAAAAACACAAACTGTTACCTTATTTCTAAGCACTTATTAAGAACAAAAGGGGTGGAAACACTTTTGAAGCATTCCTACGACATTGTAATTGTAATTCCGGCGAAAAACTTAGGAGAGAGTAATATTAAAAGAGAAATTATACTAATAAATTAAGAGAAAGTATACTTACATACCTTTTAACGATTTTTCAGTTTTCCTTTTAAAAGTTTAGAAAAATTCCGATCAAATTGTATTAAAATATTTCAAGTGTGCGTGACTTTAATAATGTACACAAATCACACACACTTTTAACTAACATTACAGGAATAATATTTGCAGGCGAAACTGTCATATTTTGTTTAAAGTATTGTGGTTTTATTGTCCTTATAGATGATCGATAAGTAGCTCGTTAAACTTTTTCTGGTTTGTGTCTTTTTGACAGGGCGCAATGTGTCTTGTGATACACTAGTGGGTTCATTTTTTTTGTTTTGGTGGAGTTCTTGAGGAAACATTTGTAAATCTTTGTTTCAACCAGCAATATGACTCGTGGCTATAATTTTCTACTTGAAATTCTTCAAAGGTCGGTTAAAATTCGTCAAAGTCTGCCAATAGTAGGGATTTAATACACAAATGTTCGCATGTAAAGATATTTGATATCTTAGATATACTTTGAATAAAAATACTACTTTACAATGATTGACTAGGTTTTTCCCCCCAAAAAATGTATTACTGTAATCTTTTAACAGAGAATCATTTGAGAGCCTTTGTATTTCCTACTTGTTGAACTGAAGCTTTCAAGCGTGATTAGGAGATATTATTTCCACTTTTTTAAGTTGCACTTTCCCACCTTATTGATTCTGCCTCACCAAAAATCACTAGTTTAGTAACTTTCAAAGAGATAATTTTCTCATTTACAAAAATACTAAATTTTCAACAATATTTGGAAATGTTATGATATGCAATTTCTATCAGATCATAGTACATGATGGTCTTATTTTACTTATTTGAATACCGTAAAATCCGGCGTATAACGCGCACTTTTAACACAAAAAACAAGATCGAAATTTATGGGTGTGCGTTATACGCTGGGTATGAAAATTATATATTTAAAAATGAAAAAAAAAAGCATGGAAAAAAATTAGACTTCTGTATAGATCGAAATACGGTTTATTTAAGCAAAATGACATTTCATGTGAACTTATAGGATGCATTTCTAGAAGTATAATATTCTTTTTTCAAAAACCTGGAATAATAACTCGAGAAAATTACTTCAAAACATACGAGCATTGCTTACGTACATTTCAGGTTTCTTCGTAAAAAAAGAGGGTGTGGGCGTTATACACGCAGCGAATATATCTAAAAGTTAAAAACTGCTGCTCTAAACTGTAGATGCGCGTTATACGCCGGATTTTAAGAGAAATAAATTACATCAATATAAATTGCTAGTAACAGTTATAAGCAAAATTTGCTGATTTGACATCATGTGAAACAAAACAAAAAAACGAACAAAAAAGCTTTTGTGTTAGACTATGTACACTCCTACTTTTCATTTATTGAAGTGAAAACTTCTTTAGCGGCGTTGGGCAATTTTTGGTAGGGAAAAATCTTATAGGTTCGCGTCACCGACATGCTTATATTAGTACATCTGTAGCTATGCAGCTGACGTATAGTGCTGTGCATATCTTATAAGTGAAATTGAATGGATTTAGTGAAAAGTTCACTGTGCATTGCTTGTTGAATTCCGAGAATGGGCAATACATATTAATGGTTGCCGTTTATATTTCGCCTGGAAAATCTATGAGACAGATACAACAATTTTTAATCGAAAATTTGATGATTTATACAAAAGAAGGTTCTGAATTACTCGAAAAAAGATTTGGCGAAAAATATATATGATAATGTACCGATGATTTTAAGTGGAGAATATTAACTTTGCAGATGATAAAAATCTACCACTAATTGAATTTCTGAATTAAACACTTAATTTAAATATGTCCAATGATCAAAAACTCAGTACTACAAAATATAAAACGACGATCGATGTGGTTTTTACACATGATACTTAGATAAATTTGAATCAAATATTTTCCTTGCTTACTTTAGTTACCATAAGCCTTTTGTATCCTTTTTAGAACAAAATGAAATAATTGAAAGTACAAAAAGTCTAAGTATTGTTGAAATTAATGATGACAATGATGCAAACAATTAAAATAATGTTAAAAATCAAGTACAAGTAAATACAAATACTATTCATAAATAATATGATTGTATATTAATTGTTATTTCAATTGAATTGCATTTATATTTTGTCATGATCTTGTACAGCCCGTATAATATATTTGAATGATAAAAAACCACTTAAACATCTATTTAGTTGTTGCTCGGAGTGTCAATAGATGCGAAAACCAATTTGATGGATTCAAACATTATGAAATTTCAAGTTTTAATACTAAAAGTTCTAAGATTTCGCTTCTATCGGCAGTCTCTATAACTGCCAATTTTTTTTAATCTAATCATTTGAGTTTTAATTGGATATACTCGTTTATGCAGAGTCATTGGTTCTATTCTCGTTCTCTTTTCTGAAAAAAGATATTTATAGAAAAAAAAACACTCTTTAAACTTCATACACAGATTGCAACTGAATGAACAAAACGCGAGTAAAGGCATAGTTTTGTAAACTGTCTAGATCAGGGGCCAGAATCCTTTTAGCTGTGGCCTGCCAAATCAATCTACCAATATGATTCGGTGTGCCATTTTAGTAGGAAATTTTTGAAATAATCAGATTATCTTCATTATGCGTGAAGAATTGTGAACCCAGGCAATTAAAAGGACATGCAGTTTTAATATAAATTAATTTTGCATCATTTAAAAATATTTATCATAAGAGAAAACAACATAAAATATAACTATTTCTCAAACAAAAATTTTAAAAAAATTAAAATTTTACGTGTTTTATATATTTTAAACATACTAATTACAATAAGAAATAAGCATAATATATAATTTTTCCTTCATTATAGTCAAATAAAAAAGTTTATTGTGAGCCTAGAGCTTACACCACTTTACTTTAATACCGCAAAATCAGAGGTATAATTAGTGACTTCAATTTGATACATTTCTGAGCCATTCAGATGTTAAATAATTTCTTTGCGCACTCGAAATATTTTTCATAGGAGGTAAGACTTTTTTACTTTAGATATGTAGAACTAAAAGCGTAAAGCAGAGAGTACTTATACAATTTTCTCTCTTCAAACAATTATATCTCACCAGCAATGAGATTCAATAATTTGCAAAAAATAGTTGTAAATTTGTCTTTCAGATTTTTTTGTATTTCCGTTAATCTCCATAATTCTGAAGATGTTTGTCAAATAAGGTCCATTAAAAATTTATCAACTTCCATCCCCTCAAAAATTGACAAATTTGTAGAATAGGGCAGCGTGTCACTGAGAATTATACCACATGCTATCTGTGACACGTGTGCCACAAGTTGTCGATCTGTGGCCTAGATATAAGCGTGGAGTTTCTCGCAAGCCTTCTTAAATAACGTGAAAATTTTAAATTAATTATGACAAATAAAGTCCCACTTACGCAAAAACTATCATTTTTTGAAATTACCTCTAATATCACAGTACCTCGATCGTTAACCAGTTTTGTGTCCAATATAGGTCAAATTAAGTAATTAAAAGTATTTCGTTAAGCATGCTGAGGAATAGTTATACATTTACAGTGACATGGTGTCATTAGCTAATGTAATGAGCCAACAAATCTAGTGTCGTCCTCCCTACTAGACATTGATTCAAAATTACTGAATCTTTTCACAATCGATATTTCAAATTGCATTAATTAAGCCTCAATCTAATGTTGAGTGAGTGAGTGGATATTAACGTCCCACTGTTCAGCTACACGAGGGCTTTTGGGGACGGTCCGCGTAATTTTGAACCATGGTCAAGTGTCGCGGATGACACCTGAGCTGGCACCCCCTCTCCTAACTATCACACCACGCTAACGGGAGGACGTTTGAGCTCTCGGCAGATTTAACGTGTGCATCGCACCCCTACACGGCGGGTCTTTAGTGTAACTGGGATCGAACTCATGACATGCTAGCCACGATCCGATGCCTAGACCACTTGACTACCACGGCGAAGCTCAACATGGGACGTTAATATTCACTCACTCAATCTAATATTAGTATCTAAAAATGGATATTTCACTGGTTAGAGAAGATTAAAGATTTATATAGATCAGTGATTCTTAACATTGTGGCTCGGTAATTTTTGTGATGAAAAATTCTTGAAGTGTGCGACTAGTTTTTTTTTAAAGTATCAATTATGATCTGGAAAAAAAAATTGGAGCGGAAACATTCGGTCATTTTACAGACCTTTTGATAATACTAGAGGACAGGTTATTCATTACTTCCTAAAATTTAGATGTAAAAAAATTGATTTGGTTCGCATTTTATTTGTGATAACGGATACAACTGTACATGAACTAACCTTGAACAAAATTTGCTTTGTAGGTAACATGTTGACCAAGCATCGAATGACTAAATTTATAGACTTCTGGGAAGTGTAGTTCCTGCCAGAATCAGTAGCCAGAGTAGCCGCCATTGTTGGAGATCACCGCTACCACACGCCTCGGCATTGATTCAAAGAGACTTTGGATGTGTTTTTGAGGTACAACAGACCAAGCAGCTTCCACACGTCAATCTGGGTCAATCGTTGAGCAACCATGGACCACATGCTTTCTATCGGCGAAAGATCCGGAGAGCGAGCCGGCCAGGGAAGCAATTCAATCTGGTGTAAAGAAGAACCTTTGGACAACGCGTGCCACGTGTGGTCGCACATTTTCCTGTTGAAATATGGCTGTGGCCAAGCCCTGAAGGTAAGGAAGGATAACTGGCTCCAACACCTCGGAAATGTAGTGCTGGCTGTTTAAAGTACTGGCAATGCGTACTAGAGGAGTGCAAGAGTGATATCCAATACCGCCCCTAACCATAATACCCGGAGCAGGACTAGTGCGGCGGTGCATATTGCAGCTGTTCAGTATCCTCTCTCCACGGTGTCTCCAGACTCGAATCCGACCACCGTGGTGTTGCAGACAGATGCGTGAGTCGTTGGTAAAGACAACTTCATTCCATTCTGTCTCCCACATCCTTCTTTCATCGCACCGTTGGCGGTGGAGACGTCTGTGGTTCTTCGTCAAGGTTAGACCAAGCAATGGACGTCTTGTGGACAGACCACTCTGCTCTAAACGGCGTCGAATGGTACGCGTAGACTGAATGATGCGTTACAGACCCAATGTGCTGTGCTATGGTTCGTGATGGGACTGAGCGATTCGTCACTGTCATGCGCACAATTTGCCTGTCCTCACGCGAAGTGGTACACTGAGGTGGATGCAATTGACCATATCGGTCCTTCGTACCCTCCTTCATCGAACGGTCACATATCCGCTTTACAGTTGTTCGGTTTCGTCCAACACGACTACCGATTTCCCTGAAAGATAATCCACAATCTCGGTAGGCCACTATCCTTCCTTTGACGAACTCGGATTCTTGATCAAAAGCTGATCGCTGTTTTCTACGAGACATAACTGATCATTTTTTGAAAAAACCACAAGAAAAACACAATTGTCGAACTTGAATTTGTTGAAATCTCCAAGCCTTAAATAGCGCTTTGAGATGGCGCCACAGGCGTGCGTGATGTGTGTCTGCGCTGAAATTCTAATCATTTGCATATCTCACCTCCGCTAATGCAAGTTGAAAATTTCATGTTATTTGCGTGCTTCCTTCAGGGTGTTGCATTTACGGTGGCCAGCAGTGTATATTAACTATATTAGTGTTAAGGAATGAAAAGTCCATGCAATGTTTGACATAAACATACGTGAATTGTAATTTAAAATGTTAAAGTTAATTCATTTGTGTGTTGTGTGTGTGCGCGCGCGTGTGTATGTGTGTGTGTGTCAGTTAATTTTTACGATTTCACTTCTTGCAATGGAATTTTGGTAACATTCTGTTCCAGCTCATTGTTTCCAAGAAATTCAAATGTCATAAAGGGGATCTTTCATTGCCAATCTTTAATCCGGGTACATTGAGAATACAATTTTTTTGACATGTTATTTTTATAAGAAACATAAAGTATTATAGATTGTATCTGGGTTGCATATGGTGGCCGGGGTAGCTAAAAAGTCAGGTCATGATCTCGAGGCCAGCACTGTCAATATGCGGATATGAAACCTGGTGCCATTGAAGATCTGCTGTGCAGAGAGACTGGACGTTTATAGAATCGGGTGTGCCACTTCATGTGCCTTTCTCTTCAATTGCGGAGGTTCACAATCTCAACAGTTCTTGCTCTGAGGTCCTTAACTCTCACACATACACAGGCAATTGAGATTATTTTTAAGTCTCTGAGAAAAATGGGGGGAAATGAAATCTAAATGGACTAATGGAATCAACAAGTAATTTGTGTGTTCGTTTTTTTTTTTAAATTCTCTGTTGAGTTCTTCAGAATGAATAATTGCTCTTATGTAACTTGTATAATAATGATTATTATTTTCCCTAGTACATTAGATCCTTGTACTGGAGATCGTTGTAAAAATGGTGGAACTTGTCATGTATCTGGACATATCTTCAATTGTGTATGCAGAGCTCCGTTTTCTGGGGTAACATGTGAAGAGAGTAAGAACCATTTCAGTTTTTCAATTTATTTCAATCATACAGTTCAATGTTGAATACGTCTGTATTTCGACCTACTAGGAAGCTAATACTTCCCTTTACGTTTTTATCTTTGATTTAAGAAATGTTCGAGTAATACTATCTATATTTTGAAAAATTAGTCATGATTTAATTGCGACTTTTGTTTTGGATTTTGATTTGTGTCGTATCAAAAAGTAGCAGATGAACGCTGGCTCTTAGATTTAGACGACTTTGTAATGTTTATTCGTTTCATTGGTTTCTGAATTCATCTTATAGGGGGAAAGTATTATATGTAATAGCAAATTTCATAATTTAAACTAAATTAAAGAATAAACTTAATAATCCAAATCACACACAAATTAGTATATGCAGTTAAATATAAAGCAACAAAAAAGTGAATTGGAATTGCTTTTATTCTTTCCCATTGAATCGGTTAAACTTTAAGTATTAAAGGAATTCTAATATAACAGCTTCTGAAGAAATTTTTATTTCAAAACGTATTATATATGAACACTGGGGAAGGGGGTTGCGTCAGACTGACCACCCAACCAAAGCATATGCACATGCACCTCAGCGCCTTAGGTAATAAAAACTGAAATAGGCACAGTAGGACTTAGCCTTCATGGTCTATTGCGCCAATGAGTTTAGTTTAGTTTAGTTTAGTGTATAAAATTAAGTATATAACTATAAACTAACACAAATAAGCACTTCATTGATACAAAAAATGATATTACACACAAGATTTCAGTTTGAATCCCATTTGAATCTGGAACTGAATAACAAATGGAGGTGCACAAATGGAAACCTCAAAAGTTACCTCTAATTAAAATACTACAACCGTTAAAAGAGGGATAATTATATGATCTATCAACTCTTGGAAATTATCCCCTTCAAATAAGAAATTATGAAGCCACAAGTTTTAATTATATACTGGTTATCATAAATGAAGGAAAAATCACAAACATAGCGATTACTCGCCCAAAAATTGCCAATCGCAATGAAATTTGAAAATGTTGGAAGTAAAACGAGCTCTCTGAACAATATTACATTATTCTAAATAGTGACGATCCAGTCGGATAAGGTTATTTGCAAGGAGCTCAAGAGCATAGCAATGGATGTCTCAGAGCAAGGCAGCTATTGTTGCTGCATGTCTGAGATTGGAAATCTTGTAAAGCGAAATAGTGACAATGAACTCCAGGCATCATTTGAATCCAGCACTGCGATGGGAAGCTATTGGGAGACTAGAGGCAGGAAAAAGTCGAATAGAAGCGGCTAGATGACTGAATTCGAGTCCTTCTGTGATTCATAGACTTTGGCAACAATTTCTAACCACGAATTCAACATCCAAAGGGTTCCTCCAATGAGGGCCACGCACTACCACGAATTCCAAAAACCGATATTAGTCATTATGTTCACGAAGGAAAAGAATTGCTACTCCGGCTGGAGAGAGAACTCAGATTTTTCTTCGCAGTAGACTCCGGAAGGTTGATATCAAGATCAAGCGTGCGTCGAAGGCTTCACGAAAGTGGTCTTTATGAGACGCGCGGCCAGCCATTTGCGTCTCACTTACCTCACACCACGGGCGAGAGCGTTTGCAGTGGGCACGTTAACATGTTCATTGGGTGCGAGATTAATTGTGGGCTTTTCTCTTTACGGATGAGTCTAGGTTTAACTTCGAAAGCGATAGTAGGCGTATTTTTATTTGGAAAGAACTTGGAACTCGTTTTCATCCATATCATATCCATGAAAGAGATGCATACGGATCAGGGCAGTGTCTGTGTTTGGGGGTGTATCTTTGGGTAGACGCTCAGACTTTCATGTATTTTCCCGTGTAAAGGTTAATGCTCGCATCTATAGAAATGATATTCTGGATGATTATGAGTGTCTTTATTCCAGGGCAATAGTGATGCTTTCATGACACAAGATGATAATTCAAGACACATTAGGCTCACATCGTGGATGCTTATTTTGAGCAAGAAATAATTCAGCGCATGCAGTGACCAGCGCGATCACAAACCTTAGTCCTATTCAGCATGTTTAGGACGCTCTAGGACGACTTATAGCTGCTCTCAATCCCCTCCTAGGACCTTTAGATATGCTTTCGTTCATTGTATACATATGTTAATTTCTGTAACACTATAATTGTATGGTGATTTCTTAATTATGCTATTTTGTACCTTCTTAAGTGTTGTATAATGTGTTTACGTTTCCCTTAAATTCTACTCATAACTTTTTGAGTCATTTTTGTGATTTTCCCATAATTTATTATAACCAATGTAAATTTAAAAAGAAAAGCTCTCTTTTGGGCTTCTTGTCAAGTCGACCCTTGTTACTTAGTGCGATGAAAATCTCTGGGAAAAGTTACAAATATCACCATCTGGTGTTGAAACTGAAAACATGAAATTGTACGAAAGATAACCTTTAACAATTGATTGTTTTCGTCTGTTAGTAAGATTCGTTAAAACCGTAGGTACGCATATGTGTACCTTTCATCTGAAGAGGTTACATATAAATAAAATAAATTACATTTAAGAATAAAACAGAAATTTTCGTGGAATTTAAATTGTATTCATGAATTTAAGATAGCTGATAGCTTTGCGAATGAATCTCTTTCAAAACGACTTTTATAACGCAGGATATTTTAAATCCTGGTACTTTTAAAATCCTCCTAAAGTGACAATTCATTTGTGCCATACACATACACACACGCAAACAGATACGATTTTGAAACTTATATATGAATGTTTAATAACTAAAGGGTCTTTCC
>BMAO01023479.1:33476-55489 GCA_019973975.1 Trichonephila clavata
AATATTCATAATTAATATCTATGACACATATTAAAATAAACAGTACAATTGCAAACATATATTATAAGCAATACCACAACAAATAAACTTTATATATCTAATGTAAATGTACTTACCCATAAATCTACTAAAATGCGCATTCTTTCTGCACATACTTGAGCTATGCTATGATCTTTTTCACACAAGAGACCTAAAAAAATAGATTTAAATGTATTCCACTTTTAAAAACAAATTAATTACAAAATAATAAAATTCCCCCAGATAATAAATTAATTTATATATTTGTTACATTAATATTTTTAAATAAATTATCCACAGCAAGCTGTAATGCATTATTTTAATCTCTACATTATCAGCCAGGTTATTATATAAACAGTTAAAGTACTTAATAAATTGATTATTACATTAAATTTATAAAGTCAAAATCAATTAAACAGTTTCTAAACAATAACACATATTTGTTTTGTTAGTAACAACCATTTAACTTGTTTAGTACTTTTACTGATTATTTGTGATGAAAACGATTTTTTTTTAATGAAATAAATAAATCTTAAGAAAAATTGATTAATTCTTTTTTAAAAAAGTAATTTTTTAAACCTTTGACTAATATTTGTACATGCTAGAGTCATTTCGATTACACATCTCTAAAAGAAAGCTTACAACAGTTCACTTACTTGTTAATTGTTTAATACGAGCAGCTTTAGCAGCTTCTAGCTTTCGTTCTTCCTCTGTTTCACTTGGTACACCTTCATCTATTGAAAAATAATAAGGATAAATAAAAACGTACTATTATATATACAGATGATATATATAAAAATAAGATATTCAGGTTTTTAAATTGCAAGCAAATGCATCAAAAAGCACTAAGGGAAAAAAAATCTATGATTCTTAATTCACACACCATCATGAGCCTGTGGGTTTTTATCCGTGCTACTCAAACATTTATAGGAAGTTGTTTTTAAAGCTTTTATAAAGGTATCAAAGGGAAAAAAAAAAAAAAATTTTTTTTTTTTTTAACTTTTCAATAATCGAAAATTAACTACTGTCAGAATAAATTGCATTTGCAATTTGATGAAGTTTTTCTACAAACTTAAAATAAAATTTCAAAAAATCTTTTAATGAATGTCACCTTCATCAGGGCACAAATCAATAGCTTCTCTAATAGCTTCCATCCATGCTTTTTGGTCTTTGGGAGTTTTGCAGAACAACTCTATCATTTCTGGTTCATTTGGATTTGAAGATATCAAATAAATACCACAGCTATCTTGGCCTGCCTTTTTACGAGCAAGAAGCTTTTGCAGAGAAACTATTCCAGGCTAAAATAATAGCAAAGGAAAATTACAGAAACATATAAGTAAGAAATAAATGAGATTTAATACTGTAAAAATAAGTAATGAAAATCCTGAACTTAATACTATAACTTATTTCATTTTTTGCAAACACTTTTAATGTTATAAATCTGAGATTCTCTTTAAATATATGTCAATTTAAAAAAAAACAACAGATATTAAGAATTCCAATATTGAAAAAGAAATACCTTATTTTCTAATGATGCAAAAAAGAGCTTCTGGTTGTTTTCATGAAGGAAGAAGATGAAATCTGATAGCAATACAGCAATAACATCTATAATAAAAAATAAATATAATTTACTTTACATAAATTTTATTTTTAATATTCTAAAAGATAAATTTAGTTGAACCATAAAAATGTAATATTATACCATATGTACAACTTATTTAATATACCTTATAATCTGGTGTATAATGTGCCCTTTTAACACAAAAAGTAAGAACAAAATTTATGGGTGCACATTATATGTTGGGAATAAAAATGGTAGTTTTAAAAATAAAGAAAAAATGAGCATATAAAAATTAGATTTCTAGATATGTATTTGCAAATGTTTTTCACCTTCTAATATCCCCAGATTCCACTGTTTTAAATTTGCTTTGAATGGTTTATTGACACACATGTCTAAAATTTGAACTAATGACATTCATCCACCTGGAATAACTGCCATGTCAGTGTTGTACTATGTCAGCAATATCTTCATATTATCCAATACATGGGATCTCAATGTGTCCCAAACTAAGACTTTCAAGACACATGGACGCTTTTGCCAAACAGTTCTTATCCATAATTTTACACTGTTTTCATCCACCCATCTTTTTAATGCACATGAATGAAAATATCTTTCACAAAGTTATATTTTGGAATTGGTTTTCTTTTAAAAATAACCAAGGTTTTCTAATGCTATATTGTCCACTAAACAGAAGAGCAACACTATGGTGAAGTGAATATTTCATGACCTGTTGCTTTTATGTGAACTGTTTTTGACAAAAGATAAGAGCATTGCACACATGTACATTTCAAATTTCTTCAAAAAAAGAGGGGTGCATCTTAAACAGAAAATACACCTTAAAATTAAAAAATGCAGTTTGAAAATAGGTGTATGTTATATGTCAGAATGTACAGTAAGTATTATAAATGTAATAAAAATGCCAATTTCAAACTTTTTTTAAAAAAAATTCGTTTTATACTTCAATTTATTCATTCCTTAATTCGGACAATCTAAATAAAAAAAAAAAATCACAAATTTGCACACTATATTAATAGTTTTTTTTTTAACATGTAAGCAAGAAACAGAAAAAAAATCTTTTCAAAAGTTCAATAATCACATAAAAAAGAAACCATATGCAGAAAAAAAAACTTGAAAACAATTACAATCACAAATAAAACACAAAAAAAACAAACCTATCTTATACATAGTCCTGTTAAATGCTTGAATATTTTAAAGTAAGACATTTCAGTTTGTAACAAATAAATGAATAATACTTGAAAAGCAGTAACATTTAGCAAACAATAATGAAAATTTAATATTTGTTTCTTACATAAATATAATAATTTTATGTATGTTCATTTCTATGAAATTTTTTTTGTTAAGTAATGCTTCATTTGTTTCCTAATAATAAAAATTAGCTAACTTACCAACAGTTTTTCCCCTTGGGCTTCTCCATGTCATAGGGCCTTCTTTTCTTAACTTGCGATTACAAGCTAGTAAGTCAGTTTTCTAATTTGATTAATTAAAAAGAAAAGCATTAATTTATATACTTTGAAGAATTAATTTTATTTTTGACAATGCAATATTAAAAGGAAATAAAATACATATATACTTTGAATTTTTTCCCACGATAGAAAACTGTTGTCTTAGCATCCATCCTATTAAAGATTTCTAGTAATCGTATCTCCTTCTCTTTATCTGCAACTTGTACATCAACACTTGAAATGATGTTCTGCAAGAGTAACAATACCAAAATAAAAACATAAATAAAAATATATCATTATATAATCTTTAAAGAACACACTATAAATACTATAAATGGATTTACAAAAATGTTATGGAATACTTTATTTTTTAAAAGATATTAAAAATGAAAGGATAAGAAAATACAAGTATAGTGATACTTTAACAAAGGGCAACTGTATATTATATTATAACATGAAGTCTATTTTAATCTTAATATGGAATTTTTTAAATTTATTATCTACAACACAATGCTCAGTTAAATAACAGAATGAAAATAAACATGAAAACTAAAACCGGATTTCCTTGCAATATAAGGATGTAAGCTAAAAGTAATTTATTTTATACGATGTGTTTATATATGATAAGATTAACATGAACTGAGTAATTATATCATTTAAAAAATATATAGTTTCAAATTATACATTCAACAGTACTGATAAGCAAAGATTTTTGTACCTCAAAACATTAATTTTACTACAATTAAAACACTGTACATGTATATTAAAAGAAGGCTATATTGATGATCAAAATATTTTTTTATAAAATGTACAAAATTATACAACTTACTTTAAGATGACCCATTATTGTTTCTAAAGTTTCTTGTTCTTCTTTATTATCTAAAGAAGAATATATATATACATATAATTAAAATTTAAATACACAAAGTACAGAAATAAAATTTACTTTAACAAGTTAAAAACCTTTTTAAAGAGAATATAAAATCGCTCACCTTTAGCTGCCTTCATAAATGATTCAATAATTAAGATATATTTTGTAATCCTCTGAGTGACTAGAAGTAAACATTCAGGAATTCCTCTGGTTTTGCACAGTCTCTTATTCTTACATTTCTAGATGAAAATAAAAAGTATGATAAGACAAAGGAATAATTTTGCATTTTATGCAAATTAATAAGGAAGTCTTTGATTATTTAAAATTAATTAGTATAGAAAAAAAATCAGCACATAAATTAAAAGTAACTCTCGCATTGCATTATCCATATAGTAAAGAACATGTAAATGATGTCTTGAAAGAAATGGTAAAAGTAACCCATAATCATAATCTCTCTCCAATTCAATCAACAGGTACACAGGTTTTACAATAAGCTTAAGATTTTTGAGATACTTAACATATTTTCAAAACATGTTTGTCAAGGAATGGTCTTAGCATTATTTTTTTTTCAATAAATAAATAATGTTTCTTTTAGAAATACTGTATTTGAGACAAGAAACTATATCTTTTAAAATGCATCATATCATTTAAAACAATTGAAGTACTAAAATAAATTTTTTGAAATTACTTTAAAACTATGTAGATTTTTCAAAACAATACAATGGTTATAAAAATTTAAATTAAAACATTACATTAAAAATATTATGCTTACCTTTATGAAATTTTGGAACTTTCTGTCAGATTTAAGCATTTCTTTATACATGTTAAGAGATTCAATATGTTGGCTACAGAATTGTCCATATGCTACTTTCATCTGTTCTGCTTTTTGGTCATGGAACTGTAACAGATTTAGCAGTTAGTAAATATGAATTCACAATTTATATACAAGAACTTAATTCTACTTAAGAAAAATTGATTCATCATATTACCTGTTCAGCTAAAATGTCTGAAATAACTTCTATTACAGGACCTTCTTTTTGTCTTTCTCTGAGCTTTAGTAAAAAAGCTTTGTGCAAATCAACCAAATCTATCAGACATGGAAACAATCTATCTACTGTTTCACGAGGAACATTTAGTTCCTTCATCATTCCTTGTGCATAAACCTGTAAGAAAAAGATTGAGAAAGAAGTTCATCAAAAATTTATTCTTTTTCATAGCACAAAGAAAACACATTGCAAAGTGCAATTAGAAGAACAAAAATGTGAAAAAACAATTAAATTAACTATTGATATATTTGCATACCTTCTGCATTATCTCTAGAGTAAGACAGTGGTGTTTTTCTGTTATAATGAGTTCTGGAAATAAAAAAAGCCATAATTTTTTAATCATATAGCAATAATGCTTGAGTAATTCTTTTAAAAGGAAATATTATAAAAAATATATAAAATATGCATAAGGCTGATTCAGTTTAATGATAAATGATATGTTGTATATAAATAATTACTGCATCACCAGATTTGGATTTTATTAACGTGCAGAATGGAGTATTTTAAATATGTATGTTAGTTTAAAGCCAATAATTCTACATTTTCAGGAACTACATTCAACATTTTTTACATACCACAGGAATTTAAACAATCAAGTGTACGTCTGAAAGAGTATTCAGAAATTTGATCTCATTCTCTAACACAAAGTGAAGAAATCTTTAAATCCAAGTACAATTTAAATGCATACAACTTAAAACCCTTTACACCAGTAAAAATTTTTATACATTCATAATAAAAAAAATGAGGACAAATTTGTATACCATAAATAGCTTCTTGTCTTTTAATCTCTCTGTCTTTTAATTTCTTAATAACCTAAAAATATTAAATAAAATTCCAATTATTTCATTATATATATATTATATGATAAAAATATTATAAGAATCTTTAAAAAATATTTTGCCAAGCATAATAAAATAAAATAGTGAGCTAACCTTTTTATCAACAGTAGCATTCCAAGTCTCAGGCTCTTCTTCAATCAACTTCAAAATTTGATTATCTTCTAAATCACTAATTTCAGCAGCACCTAATATTTATTCACAATTTATCATACAAATAAAAACAAGTTTCAAAAAGTGTTATCACTAACTTCTAATTTATTTCTTGCAATACAAAAAAGAAAAAAAACACGAATAATTATTTTTAATTATGGAAATATAGTAATTTTAGTTTATATGGTGATCTTAAGCAACATTTGAAGTAAAATTAACTCTTTTATATTGATTCAAATGTTTTAATAGCATGTATTTACCTTCATCTAATGATTCCATTGATGCAGAATTAATTTCAGTCATGCTAAATAAAAAAAATATATAAAAATTTATTAAAATACTTAAAATGAACCAATTTTCCCACAGTTAAATATATAATGAACATTTTCTTTATGAAATAAATTAAAAAAACTAATTAACTTACTGTTACAGTTACTACTTTTTACAATAAACAATTATAAATTCTTTTTACAATTAAGAATAAAAAATTATATATATATATAAGGTTAATCATGAAATTCTTATTGTAATAAAGTGAATTTATGGCCCATACAGCCTTTACACACAATTAGATTGAAAACATGACCACAGAATAAATACTTCTAAAAAATGTGTTTCTAAATTAACATTTGTTATCTAACAAAACAATGTTAATGTTATGATTAGAATTGAATATTTTCTTACTTCGAATGTAATTCATAACCAGCATCTCCATCCTTCTCTTCACTGAACATTTTACTGTAAAATAGTATTAAAAATTTTAGTACAAAATAAAAGAAAAGTAATTTTTGGATTATAAGAGAGAAATCCTTTATGCTTACTTGATATTTATAAAACTGGACCTTGAGGCAGCTTCCCCAAGTGGTGGAATCTAAAACACACAAATAAGAAATTTTTCAATAAATACTTATATATTTTCATTTTATACAATTTAGTTTAGATAGCTGATTTAGTCAAATATAACAGAAAAAACTTGATTTAATCATTAGTTACTGATTAATTTAAACATACAAACATAAAACATATAAATATATACATTTGTACTCTAAAATTTGAAAATATAAGAGACAAAGACATAAGCTGGAATAATTAAAAACAAGAACTTACATTGGAATGTGATGCAGCAAAATTGAATCTGCTATTTGGTAATGAACCTTTGCCATGATGGGCAGCTGTGAAGAAAAAAAAAGAAAGGAAACTTTTTATAAATATAAGAGAAGAACATTAATAAACTTATGTTGCCAGAAGAAAAAGTGCAGTATGAAATTCATACAGTGTACCCATGAAAATTTTGAGAGTGCTAATATTAAACCATACCAGAAGAAAATATATAGTAGGAATTTCAAGCAACAATTCATTCATTAGAAAAATCAATGCACACATGCAAAGTGAACTAAAAAAAAATGGATGATAAAGATGAAAGCATGAAGTGATAGTGAAGCTCCAGAATGATATATTAAATGATATAAGGCATTATTTTCTTTTAATAGAAGTTGATAAACTGCATCCTTAAATTATATATACTTAAGATATCATTGAATAAAAAACAAGGGCTTAAAAATAATTATTCTGAGTATGTCTTCATCATATTATCATTTACTAATTATGGCTGTACACTACTTTTTGGTTTAGATCTTGGGAGCAAATTTGCTGACGTTTAAACAAAAATTACGCTAACCAGTATTTCGTTTAAAAAAAAAAACACAAAACTATGCACAATTTAAAAAAAATGATAGTTAAAAAAAATATTTTTCTTAATGTTACCAGTTTTGGGTTTTGAAGTAGGAAAACGTCAACACAACTTCTATTAACTGAGAATAATACCCGCCCAGAGGGGCCCAATACCAACCCTACAAATGATGACACACACCTAGATGAACCATGCTTTGTGATAATGGCCTCACCAAATGAAGGTAACGATTTGGATAATGGGACAAACGGCCTGAAAACACACAGCAACATGAAAGCACACACTCATAATACACACAGTTAACATTAGTATTAAAGCAAGCCATAATACTAATTTCTCAATGAAATCATAACTAATATACAACTAATTTTAATGAGTCATAAGGTATGTAGAGAATAACAAAATAAAAATAATGGGTTTCAACAACTTCAAACGATTTTTAAATATGAAACATGGTACATTCTAAAATTTTTTTAGAATATTAAATGTATGAATTAAAAAAAATTAGATCAAATAGTAAAAGAAATCAAATTTATGTCTTATGAAACATACTAAGAACATGAAAAAACACAGTTGGGTAAGACACATAAAACCAGTGAATAGTAATTAGAAAACATGTGTAAACCAAATATATGATATGATATGATACAATGTAAATATGAAAGAAAACATATAATTAAAAATTATTACATATAATATTGAACAATGTTAAAATGCTTTGGAATGGGTAAATGATGAAATATAAAAAGAATACTTAAACAATGCACAAATAATAAGCATGTTAAAATTTGAATCTTAATATTGAAAAAAATTTACTAAAGTGTTTTTTTCTATTATGACAAAAACTTAAAATAGTATTTAGCAATTTTCAAAATACTTTTACTAAAAAATGTTTTTTTTTTCAAATGAAAATAAATAAAATATAAGAAAAATCTTGATTTGGGTAAAAAATATTTTGATAATAATTGGAAAAACAATTGTTAAGATAACAATTTGTACGAAAATTCTGAAATAAACAGAATTTTGAGTACATAATAAAATTTGCATTTATACATCGAATACCTATTAAAAAAAACCAAACAACTTGATAATAGAATTAGAGAGTCTAGGACCATTTATCTTTGGCAGGCTTAAAGTTTTTCAATATTCTGATCACTTTCGAGCTCTGTATTAAAATTAGGTTTGTGAATATTTACCATAAACTAACAGTCTTTAATCTCTAATATCTACAGATTTTTAATTAATTAATAATATGAGCATGATTATGTTTAAAAGGTTATATTCATTTCAATATCAGAATGATTAAAGGAAGAAGAGGAAATTTTCATATCGGTTTTTTGGAAGAATTTATTAATATGATGCCTGTGAAGCAATTTCTACTTTAAAGTAAAGAAATTTCATATTTTATTGAAAATTCAAGAACTTACTTGGATTTCCATTAACTGATGAAGAGCTTGTTAAAGAAACGTAATTAGACTTGCTTTGAGCCTAAGAAGTAAAAAAAAAGTTTTAAGAACTCTTTCATTTACAAAAATAAAAAATGCACACATACAAAAATGCTACAAGCAATTTTCAACTGATCCTTCAAAACTTACAGTTAATAAGATATATCATAATTTAAGATAAAACAATGGCTTTTAATT
Organism: Trichonephila clavata; assembly: GCA_019973975.1. NCBI lineage: Eukaryota > Metazoa > Arthropoda > Arachnida > Araneae > Nephilidae > Trichonephila > Trichonephila clavata. The sequence continues at coordinate 42,758 of BMAO01023479.1, forward strand.
AATATTAGTTTAATCAGAGTAGGATAACTTGCAAAATTAAAATAACTGTATAGAATACACTATTTTTAAAAAAATTTATTGGACAACAAAATACAAGGCAATATAAGATTAAGTTTTACAGAGGTTCAAATAAAGGAAATAACAAACACTCAGAAATTAATTATTGAGTTTTTTTTATTAAAATCATGTTTATATAAAGGAAAAATAAAAAAGGGGGAATTTATGTAAAACTTAATAAGAATAATTCAAATTACCCTTTGAAGTTTGAACTTGTTGCAGTCAATTACTTGATCTTTGCAAGCACTGTCATGGACTACAACCAAACAATCTGAAACACACATACCATTTGTAAAATTAAAAAATAAAATAAAATATTTATTCCAAAAACAAGTAAAAGCAATAAAAAATTATGAAATGAATTAAAACACACACATTCTCTCTATAAAAAAATGTGAAAACTTACTTTCACATTTTAAACCCTGCTTTTTGTTAAGTGGTTTAAGACATACATCACATGTAGTTGAAGGTACAGAATATGTAAAATACTGATGGGCCATTTTCTTGCCTTCTTTAGATTTATGTTTGTCCTGAAACACAAAAATAAAATGAAATGTATGAGAATTTACTTTAATTATACAGAGAGTATGATAAAACTTTTATTGAGATATACAGGCTGAAAAATAATTTTAAATTAGAAAGTTAACAATTCTTATAATTGTTTACACACTTAAGAAGACATTATGGATATAGCTTAAATTTTAAAGTACTAACTTACAAAATATTAAAATTTTTAATGAAATTGTGGGGGTACTGCCTGTCCACCTAATGGTGGATCAACCCTCATTGTACAAATTCTACAACTGTTCATACTAATTACTCAAATTGTAAAAATGTAATTTACATGTATGATGTAGTTCCATTTCTTTCAATCTATTGTAAGCAGGAAAAAATAAATTTCAAGTCTTTATCTCCGCATTTTAATAAATTCATTACAACATAACAAAACTTTTATAATATATAGAGAGATAACCTAAAAGAAGAAGAGAAGATAGGGATACAATAATTAATACTTTCTTAGCTATTTTAGAATGTTGAATAAATATTAAAAAAACTTACAGGCTTTTTCTTAAAAAATATGCTTGACCTTTTCTTTCTTTTAACAAATACTTTATCTTCATCACTGTCAGCTGTAGCAGAATTCATTTGTACACTACAGAAAAAAATATATATTTATAAAATCTAGAACATCAATAAAAGATAAAGCTTAAGTATAATTTGGTATGGCGAGTAAAAGTGAGAATGCAAAAATGGTTCATGCCCAACTTACACATACAAAAAAAGTTGATTTTTTGAAGTATAAATAAAGTGAAAACTTACTCTCTAACAAGTGTCAATGATAATTGTTGCATTTCAGCTGTATTTTCATCACCATCCAAAGATTCATGCATCTGTGGACTTAAGTCGTGAAGAGGTAAAGGGTGCATTGTGCATAAACTAGAAATAATATTAAAAAGGGAAAAAAGACTATTTAAGAAGGAAAAACAAATGCAGTGCTTTAAATAAAGATAATAAAATGAAAAGTGCTAGGTGCTAGAATATTTTATAGGAATCAAAATGAATTACAAAAAATAATTGGAGTTCAAAAATTGTCTATCTTATTGATTAAAAAATACATATCTCTTAGTTACTTTCTGAAAGCAAAATGTATTTAACAAAGTTGTATTCAAAAAATTAAGGAAAAAAAAAACATGAATTACACAATATAAGGAAATTAGTAATATCTTTTTAATAACTGGGGAGGGGGGCATAGTTAAATTTTATGAGCAATCTATATATGAAAAAATAAAAAGGACGAATTAAAGTATGATAAAAACCCCATACATCCTAGTTTCATTTACTTAACTTCAATTGCCACAACCTGAAGTTATATTTCTTATGAGCAAAGTATTTGTAGTGTACAGTTAAAATTTTTCAAAAGAATTTAAATGTTGAAATTTTTTTTAATATATGTGCAACATATAACACTGAAAATGTCTCATTAGTTTCTTGCTTATGCACATACGTAGATTTATCTAATGAAAACTTCATCACAAAAATAAAACACCACCAAATGAAAATTTAAAGAAGTTTTCTTTTAAACTTAAATATAATTTTTTTTCTTTTTTTTTAAAATTATATTTGTTAACTACTTATTTATCAAAAAATTTAGAAAAATAATCATTATAAGTTGTTACTATGTACAAATGGATGAATTTTAATAAATTTTCCTTGAATACTTTTTTTCAAATTTGATAGTTTGTGATTAACAGTAAATTAAGAAAACACAAAAGCATGTGTATTTTATTAGAAAGAAAAAAAGATATTAATTGACAGAATAATTACCTTTGTCTGTTGCTATTATCTTCTTTGGCTAAAAAAATTAAAAATACATTTATTATTATTAAAATTCAGTATAAATCTATGAACAAAATTGACATAAAATATATTTGAGAAATATAAACCTTTATCATTTACTCCATCTTCTACTGTAATAGTTGGTGTTGACAGAGATTTTTGTAGTGGATGACTTCGAAATGAAACTAAAAAATTCTTGGCAGTTGAACTTAAACTTCCAACACTGTGCGTTTTTTGAGGTTCCACATTCTAAATATGAATAAAATGAAAATTAAAGTATTATAAGAAAACCAAGAAAATCTTACAGTCAAGAAATTTAACTAATAAGCAATTAATTAATCTATATACTGCAAAATTATAAAGCATACAAATACAAAATGAATTTACCTCTTTTGCATCTGTTGAAGAGACACCTATACTTGGGACACTTGCAGACTGCTTTGATGACTTAGATAACAAAGATTCTTCACAATTTCCATCTGAGAAAATGGTAATATTTTAATGCAAGGAACATATTTCATATAGACAGCTGACAATTTTTGAATGTTGGAAAAATTAATTACAATTCAATTATTTAAAATACAGTTTTTAAGCTTTTTTTTTTGGACACATTTTTCTTCAACATAATGAATTTAGGGGAAGGGTTGGAAATTTTTTAAAAAAGATCCTGTGTTCTTACTCGACCTTTTAGTCATAATTCGACAAATAGCTCTTTATTGAAGAATGATAAAGGCTGTTGAAATGTAATACAGGCTTCAATATTTTTAAGTAAAAAGTTAAGCAAATAATAAATCTAGTTGCACTATGAAACTATGCTTACATAGAATATTGACTGAGCAATAAAACGGTTCTCTTTTGAAACTTTGATCGGTATAGAGTACAAAAGTAAGTATTGAACAGATCTATGCTGCTCTGATGCTTGATTTTTTAAACTGGCATTCCTTCCAAGCAAATTCTCATTCAAAATTACTAAAATAAAAAGTGAGAAAGTAAAATATAATCCTTACTGAGTATATTACCTGAAAAATTACGAATCTTCTCTCTGGGTACTTCAGACAAATTGTTACTTCTGGGAACATGATACATTCTTGCAGTTTTAGACCTAAAACTAGCTGTAGTATTTGATTTACAGAAAGCATCTTCTATATCTGAGTCCAAGCTACTGAAGCTCCACCTTTTATAGATAAATATAAATTTATGTATCATATATAATTCTTCAAAATTTATTGATGAGATAAAAAAATTAGCAAACAATAAAAGTTTTAATGATATTTTTTATATTGTGTTTTAAATCAAGACCAAATGATATTTATTGTAAATGTTGAATAAAAAAATATTTCAAAGACACTAACAGGTGTAGCTGTGTGTGTGATCGAAATTCTAATTTCAACATTAGTATATTTACAATTACTTGAACAACAAATTTTAAAGCTTGATTCTGAAAGGAAAAAAAATTCTTTTTAAATATTAAACATTTCCAAACATTACTTGTAAAAATTGGATATAATTTTAAATTTATAGGAAAACATGAACATAAAAGATTTTATGGAAACTAATGTCATTCCAAAAATCTGCTAAGAAAAATTGCTATACAACATGAAATTAAAAGAATTTTCATGCAGTGTGAAAGAAATAGAAATGATGTGCAATATGTGAGAAAGATTCCTTTAAAATTTTAAATACCAGTTATGAAAAACTAAAATCTTACATTTCAAATCATATAGAATATTAAACCATTTATTGTGATTAATATAATTTTAATAAGCATATTTTAATGAAAGGGGTGGATGGTTTTAAGCTAATGTCACATTACAGGCTACATAAAAGTAAACAGTGATGTGCCTCCTAATTGTAACACATCAAATGAAGAAGTTGACACTTGATTCACACTGTATCAAGAAGGAACTGTGAATCTCCATAACTTCCTTTGAAAATAGGATTCAAATTTGCGACTCGGTTATGAGGAATTTATTACAGCCAAAGATTTACACTTCAGATGAATATTAATTACTTTTAGAAATAAATATTGCACCAATTTCAAGAAATAAACACTTCACTGTAATGCAATTTAAGAATTTTAATAGGAAAATAAAGCACCTTCTTTGAATTAATTGTTTCCCTTCATCTTCAGGTGATTCTACAGCACCTAGAGAAGACCAGCTTTGTCTCCGGGTTGGAGCTTTTTTATTAGATCTTTTAGCAAGTCGCTTTGATGCTGTGCCTCCAATGTTGCATTTCTTGCCGATATTTGAACCATCATATAACAGTTTACTAGAGCAATCACTTTCACTGAGCGGTGAACATAAATTCAAGAATTCTTGAGAAGCAGCTGGAGTGAGGTCATTCACATGAATCTTTACATTAAAGGATTCTATAAACGTGGAATCCAGAGAATGGGAATTGGAAGATAATGATGTTCTCCTATGCTGGATGTTTCTCATAGTGATTGAAGCTCCATCCAGACAGACACTGGTCTCATCACCTAAAAACAGGAAACTATTAATACCATTTATTTACACATATTTTGAGAAATTCGGAATTTTTTGAAGACACTCAAAATATTACTTAATAAAATACCATTCAATTAATAAAAAAAGGCTGTGTTTTTTTTAAAACTTTCTTGGAGTACATAGTTTATGCTATTCTATTTTATCTAAATTCTTAGAATAACAATTGTGATTATCTGCACTAGAGAGAGTGAGCGAGAGTTATATTTGAAACACGAGAGCCATTGTCGACGGACCTCGCAATGTTGATCCTCGGTCAAGTGACGAGGACGCCACCCGAGCTGACACCGCCCCTCTTCTAGCCACCACACCACACAAACGGGAGGATTTTGAGCCTTGACAGATTTAATGTGCATCGCCCCTCTCTACTTGGCGGGTTTTCCGTGGCATCAGGACTCGAACCCGCGACACTCCAACCACAAATTCGTGACCGTAACCACTAGGCTATAGCAGCCGCATCTGCACATAGTATATAACCGTAAAAAAAATTTCACATACTATTTCAGATAATTTTGTACATGATAAAGAAATCAGAGGTTATATATATACATTCTAACAGTAACTTCTTAAAATTCCCGAGTAGGATCATCCAAGAAATAGCTTCCGTGCATTCAATGCAGCATTCTATTGGGTTGTTCGGAAAGTAATTTCGTTTTTTCCCGACGGAGGATTTAATTGTATTTTTTTGCACCCAACTTCACATTTAAGCCGTATAATTTTTATATGCTTTGAGAGCTCATATAGCAAGGCTTGTGTGTGAAAAATTCCAATTAATAATTCTACGCAGTAGTTTTTGGTTGGTGCCCTTTTAAATATGGAGAGCGATAAGCAGCATTTTCGACATATCTTACTGTTTTACTACAGAAAGGGTAAAAATGCTGTTCAAGCCAGAAAGAAATTGACCGATGTGTATGGAGAAGGTGTGATGACAGTACGCCAGTGCCAGAACTGGTTCGCTAAATTTCGATCCGGCAATTTTGATGTCGAAGATGCACCACGTTCGGGAAGGCCAGTTGAAGCTGATAAAGACGCGATAAAGGCATTAGTTGATGCGAACCGGCGAATAACAACACGTGAGATCAGATTGAGGTTAAATTTATCAAATTCAACAGTTTATGACCACTTGAAAGGCCTGGGATTATCCTCGAAGCTCGATGTATGGGTTCCCCATGTTCTCACAGAGAGAAATCTGTGTCGCCGCATTGACGTCTGCGATTCGCTTCTCAAACGTCACGAAAATGATCCGTTTTTGAAGCGCATCATCACTGGGGACGAAAAATGGGTTGTATACAACAACGTCAAACGCAAGAGGTCATGGAGCAAAAAAGATGAACCGGCTAAAACCATTTCCAAAGCCGATATTCACCAAAAAAAGGTGATGCTGTCTGTTTGGTGGGAATTTAAAGGAATCGTTTTTTTTAAAGCTTTTACCGGATAACACAACGATTAATTCGGAAGTCTACTGTCATCAGCTGGACAAACTGAATGATGCACTTTAACAGAAAAGGTCAACAGGAAAGGTGTAGTGTTTCACCAAGACAACGCGAGACCTCACACAAGTTTGGTCCCTCGCCAAATGCTTTTACAGCTTGAATGGGATACAATGCCACACCCACCATATTCTCCAGACATGGCACCATCGGATTATTATTTGTTCCGGTCACTCCAAAAATTTTTAGACGGTAAAACCTTTACCTCAAATGAGGAGGTCAAAAACCACCTCGATCAGTTTTTTGCCAGCAAAGACCAAAAATTTTATGAGCGTGGAATTATGCTACTACCAGAAAGATGGCAAAAGGTGCTGGACCAGAACGGCCAATATATAATTTAATAAAGTATTTGTTTATTTTACAAAAACTGTCTTTCATTTCCAAAAAACTACTTTCCGAACAACCCAATAGTTTAATGGGAATTCTCTCATTGGATTAGCTACCCTAACACACAATTAAGATTCTTTGGAAGTTTACCGAAATCAAATAAGAGACATGAAGCTAACTGAATCCGTTATAATAAAAGTTTGCTGTCTAAAAGGTTTTTGCAAATGTTTTTAAAAGCATATTTTCCATAGCACTGCTTTCTTTAAGGGGGGGGGGGATTAAAATTTTTTTTTTAAATCAATTTTAAGTAGGAAAAAAAATAAAACATTGTGAATTATAAATTCTATGTAATTAATAAACAAAACAATATTTACTTAAAGCTGACAAATCGATCAACTAACTGCTCAATGTCAATTTTGATTATCTAAAAAATGATTAGTGAAACATTGTCTAATAAAACTGTTTTTCAATTAACAGCTTACTTTATGCATGAACAATGGGAGATGATCGAATAACAGCAGTGGTTCATGGTTTAGAAATTAAAAATAAAGATACGGATGGTTGTTTTTTGAAAGTAGTTAAAAAGTTAGGGGGAAAAAATCGCAAATATATACTACGAAGTATTCAATATTATAAAAAAAAGTAATGGAGAAAGAAGTAGATGGATATATAAATAAATAAATACGCACCCGATGTCATATACAATGCTGGACAGGAGTTGCTCAGTCTAGATGGACCACTTTTTGCAGACTGAAAAGAATAAAGAATAAAAATTAATAAAAATCGAGAAAATAATTACATAAAGCTTTATAAAAACAAAAAACAAACATTTTGAAAAAGAAAAACACGCACGTACGCAAACAAACTGATGGAAATTTTAAACAATCTTTTTATTTCTTGCATTTTTAATGAAAATAGTTTAAAATAGAACACAAAGAAATCGAAATAGCCGAGAAGCGACATTAATCAGCACATGCAGATTTTATCCCACAAAGAAATAGACTTAATATCTCAAAAAGAAAAATATTAAATTAGGTTATGTGTAGGAACATCAGTATAAGGCACTTCATGTACTTAGGGGGAAAAAAATAATAAATACACACACATATAAAAAAGAGCGCGCGAAAACCCTTTTAGAAAAAGTAACCAGTAACAACAAAAGAAAAATGCCTGGGAACTAACTCTCTAGTCAAAATTCAATATCTAAAAACTTGCTTTTACACTTTAAACAAAGTAGAGCGGCTTTTCAGAAGCACCAAATGTGCGGGGAAAAAAGTAGTTTAAAATTTTCTTTCTTTTAAAATTCGAAATGTAAGAGCATACATTTCTTTTTGTTGTTGTTGACATTGAAGCACATTTTCCCGAAAGCTTTTTGTCTCAATATTTCACTTGCACTTCGTTCACAAATGTATTACTGAAGAAGTTGGGGAATTAAAAGTTAAAAATTTTATGCCAACGGAACTCCGATAATAAATGAAATTCACTCTAAGTTTATCAGATTTATACATATGTATATTTCAAACATTGATCAACACATGTTTTTTTACGAATGGTTAAAAAAAAATAAATTACTGAATTGATTCTTTTACTTACGTTTAAATTAAATTAGATATTATGAAATTTAATACAATGAAAACTTAATGTAATAATACAACATAAAAATATTTTTTAAAGCAACAATTAAATTAAAATTTAAAGAAATCAATAAAAATATACACCATACATTAAAAATTCACGAATTTATAGAGTTTAAGAAACACACGATAAGATTATTGCAAAAAAAACGAAAGTTGCTTATTGTTTTTCAAAATATGAAACCCCTCAAAATATTTATTTTATCTCAAATCTATACTCAAATAAATATTTCTCATATAAATCATGAGCATTTATTTTATCTACTTTAAAAAGTGAATTTATTACTATGCTACCTTTCTATAACTTATAAACAACACAAGAAACAAAATTTATCCACCAGTCTGCAATTGTTTGTTGTCTAGAGCACGTGTGGGCAATTGTTTTGGCTACAAGACCACACGTGGAAGCGGAGCATATCGTAGATCCGCACATTTTTTAAATGAATGAATACATAGTTAACGTTGCATCTCAGAAAAGATTTGAATTGCACCATAAAAATCAATATAAATATATGTTAAATAAAATTGTGTGGCAGATTTATTCAATTTATTTATTGTACATTTATCATCTATCGCTGCAAGCACATTTATTTTAGAATCAGTTTAATGAGACAAATGTAGCCTATCGCCACTATAGTGGCCCCTGTATCAAAATTCCTTGAATGCTCTTTTTTTGGGCCCTTTAACATTTAGTGATTTTTTTTCCTTACACATTTTGGGACCCGTGTAGCTTGGGGGCCCCGTATCATTGATACGACTGATATGGCGGTAGCTACGCCCCTGCCTATCATGCTTTTCTACATTTTTTTAGAAATCAGAAATGAGATTGCTTCTTGAAATCCTCAACACAGCCTGCAAGTAATGTCAGCCAACTTTCACCTATATTTACTTTTGTTGATCTTCATGCAAAAGAAGGGGGGGGGGGGAATTGCTCACATATATGTCGACCCAAATACAGAGAACATCTACCAAGCAAATTTCTTCATACATGGAAATTTTTCAGTAAAGATTTGTAAAAGGCAATTAATGACACAGCATTAAATATCTCCATCTCCTTCGCACAGCAATCCGACTGCAAGTCAAGAAGTTCAAGTTGCAGCTCCTCAGAAACATTTTCAGGTACTTTCTGTTTTTTATAATAAATGGATGAAGGAATTCTGTTCGCCTTTTTGTGAAAAATACGAGACGAATCTTTAGTCACGCACACTAAATAAAATCTTGGTTCATGGATTTTCTGACCGTTTGGCAGGCAGCGAAGAATATTTTGCAGGCCATTATTTGACCATCCTGATCTCAAAACAATGTTTCACTTCTAAAGTGGCGTATTTTGGTGGTCTTAAAAGTTTAGAATTTTACACATCTTTCATGAATAACTTGGTATATTGACCAAATAATACATTAGTTCGAAATATAATCAAGAATAAAGCCATAACGAACTTTTTGACTTACCTCACAATAAATTATTATAATTATTTTACTATTGCACCAATGAGGCGTCCACCCAAAAGTTTAAACCTGGTCTAGTAGTGTATTAATATTGCACAGCTAGAGTATAAATTTTATCTTCTCACAAATATTATTCTGCTTTTAACAGCATTCTTTAGTATCTATATAAGAAAGGATAAAATCTCTTCAAAATACAATGAATTATACAAAATAATGTGTTTCTGTGTTTGTTCACCAATCGAGTGTACTTACAATTGAAATAAATTTATTTGTTCAGAACAATGAAATAATAATAATAAAAATAAAAATCATACACAAGACCCAGAATGAATACCAAAATCATTCAGATAGCATGCTAGTATTTAGTTCGTTACCAAAATGTGTGAACTAAAAACAAATCTAAAAATATCACACCAAAATGAAAGCAATTTCAAAGACATACTAAAATAAAAATTTTGGGTGACATATAATAACTGTTGAAAAGAAAAAGATAATTTTTGACAAACTAAAATATGGTCGATGATATTTAACAGAGGTGTTGTCGATTTACAACCAGATAAAGTCCCATATAGTTACAATAAAACTCATCCCACTGAAAGCGGAGGTGTGTGGAAGGAGAAAAACAAATATTCTTTCTTGTGACCAAACAGAAGGAAAGATGAGCTTGTCGGCGATAGGTGGACGACGTTACTGAGTTGGAGCTTTGTTAGATTTGTTTATTCGTTCTATGGCTGTGATAAGATAAGAAATATTCATGCGTGAATTTACTAGGGCCATCAGAAAGCAGAGTAAATCAAAGTGCCAAATGAAATAAATCAAATCAACAAAAGTCGGCATCAAATGAGTTCCTTCCTGAGTATGTCCATCATTGAAAGGAAAGAGGTATCGACATGATGTAATGCAGTGTTAACAGAGATATGGGAAGAATCTTATTATGACGTCAGAATGAAGTTACAGTAGTTAGTTGATAGTTTAGGTACAGACCTTTTATTTCTCTTTTCATTCTGCAACTTTAGTAGTTATAAGTAACCAACTCGTTTTTAATGATGCAGATTGTCATTTAGAAGCTCAGGTGGCTGAATATTGGATTCCACGAGCTGAGTCCTGTGGTTTAAACCTTGGACTAGACGGATCATTGAACTTTTCTTATGAGTGGGTCTATAAATAGAAACAAACTGAATGGGAACAAAGCACAAATGTTTTATTATTAGTTAACCTGACTGGAATGTCTGCTAATGTGCCTCAGTGCCCAAGATCATGAAAACTGGGAATGGGCACTGGGGGCGTGGACTCATGAGCTGCGCTTCTGGGTTAGATCGATAAATTGGATTTCCTGCATTTCGTGCCATAAACTAAAGTTAGTATATTCAATAGTTTTAAAACATGCTTCTTCCATTATAATATTTTAACGCCAGGCTTCTAGGAGGAAGAAACCCATACTATTGAGCAAAATCAAAAATAATTCGAAAAGAAGAATTTTAATGGCATACTTCCCTCCAGAGTTGCAGATATTGAAGAGGTGCTCAGTACAAAGCCAGTATCGGACAATGCCGTAAGTAAATTACAAATACAATAATCCGTTATATAATGCGCCTTGTAAAAAGATCCAAAATTTACGGTTTGAGTTATGCACTTGGTTCTCACAAAATGCTCGCTTTAAAACTAAAGATAAAATGAGCATACCTGGAATTATACATTTCCTTAGTAGAATATACTACATTTTTAAATGATTTTTGGTTTTATGCCAGGGTTAATTTCATTCATCACTGAGTATCACTTCTTATTCTAAACTTCCAAAGTAAAGAACATTGTTTAAGACATGCTTTAATTAAAATAAAAGTGCCGTTATAGGATGAATAATAACACAACTTTAAAATGAGTTAGAGAGTAGAGGCTGATATGAAGGAATATATGGTAGTAAGTAAAATCCAGCCTGTGGAAAACAAAAATGTAAACTAACTTTATCATCGAATTTGATAAATCTAAGGTTAATATAAATTCATTGAACATTCTCTTGATTCAAGTACCAAATTTGTTATAAAGAGATGTGTAATCCATGTTTACACACAAATAATTGTATTATTTTCAGCCATGTTATTCAATTCCTACTATTAGCTCACACACTTTCTATATTTATGTATATGGTTTGCGTGGCAGGCAGGACCTATATTTCATTGGCTGGCAGCCACTTTAAAATTCATGTGGTTTGGGCAGTTACATCCCAAATATTGAGAACAGATCAGTTATTGGATTACAGGATAATGCATTTTGCAATCAATTAATTTGAATTAAATCTAAGATATTAGTACAGGCCTTTAAAACATAGTACAATGTAATAAAATACTTTCAGAAGAGTATTTAAAATTAACTATGGCTAGGATCAAATAAATATTAAATACGGTGCAAATTATAAATTAATTCGGTTTGTCTAGTAATATGTAAAACTAAGTAAAATGTTAAGCAGATACAAAATGAAAGCAAAAATAAATACAAAGTAACAAATACTAACTAATCTTTGTATGGAAAGCATGAATATAATACATAATGATTTAATTAACTAAGTTTAAAACACTTAAATATTTTAGGCATTTTCAGTGTTGTCTTCAATTATTTTTAGAATGTTTTAATTCTTACATCAATTTTACATATTACTCCTTTTTATTCAGGATTACCTATTTCTGGATATCAATTAAAAACACTTTTATTGTTTCTGCACCCAATAGCTAATAAAGTGGATATTCTGGGCTGGCTTCTGCCAGTGATTCATTAATTTAGATTCCACCTTCTACTGTCCACGCTCTGGCTACATGTGGCTGTTCCTAAGATGGAAAATTGTCACTCAAACCACAGTGAGGTTTTAATGTCGCTAAAGCAGAATGTTATGTGCTCCTCCTGCCCATACTATACTGCTATATTGAGCAATACGTAACTAGA
>BMAO01023480.1:0-94786 GCA_019973975.1 Trichonephila clavata
AAGTTAAATAACGTAAGAAGTCAATGAAATCGAGAAGATATTTTGAATTGCTACATAATTGAAGAATGAGAGAAATGATATGAAAATAGTAAATGATTTTAAACATTTTTAAATATTACAAATAATTTCAGTAATACGTAACTAAAAAATTCTAAAATATGTTAATTTTTACTTAAATTAATCCATGTTTAATATATTTTAAAGAGAATTGAATCATTTTTCCCTTTCAAAAAACTATTAAAATTTTCGGTACTTTTCCGTTTTGCTGGCGCAAATCTCGCCAAGTTGGTGTTATTGGCGATAACACACAATATATTCATAAAAAAGATTAATATAAATATTAGTTTTCATTGATTTTTCATCCATTTTTGATATATTATGAAAAAGAAGTTGGTATTTACGCATTATCGCAACAACGCCAACTTTCGCCAAGTTGGCAACCCCGATTTTGCATGTGTCGAACGCGCTGAATTGAAAAAAATGTACTTCGTTTCATATAATGCCGCTAATACGGTTGCGAAAAAACGTAAGTATCAAGAAGTTACTGATAAGAAAAGACCGTGACTTGTTTTGTAAATGTGATGTTAAAAGGTTCTTAAGGGGAATATTCCTTTTTGGCGTCAGTTGTATTATTTTTGGCGGCGGCGAAACGGAAAAGCACCACATTTCCAATTTATTTGATTACGCAATCTTTGATAATCATTTGTAAAGATGATTACAGTGAATTTTTCCCATGATATTTTTAGAGGATTATTGGCAAAATGATACATAAAAAACAAATCCAAGAAAATAAATATCTATTAAAACATAATTAATCTGAAATTTCTTTTTAATATTATATGTTATTTAAGTGTTTGTCAGTCAAATTAGAAATTGTAGATATGAGTACGCCTTACTCATCAATGGAAATCGTAACAAGTTTTAAGAATTGAGTTGGGAAGAGAAATTTTTACTACCCGAAAATTAAGACATAAAAATGGTGTTTGAATTTTTGCTATTCCCCTCAACTAAAAAGACGCGAATCACCCGATATTCAATTTCTCCCTTAATTCTATATACTTTTCAATTCTATCAATAATTTTACATTACATATTTTGCTTTATTTATTCCGTACAAGAAAAGAAAAACTTTATTAAATAATTCTTGGAAAACTTGTTAGACAAAGAGTTTAGCAGAGGCAAATATTTCAATTTGTAATAAATTTTCTTACTTGAAGTAGTCTGACAACTGAGTTTTTTTTTACAGATTGCCTCAATATAAATGTTAGTTTTTAATTTTTAATTCTTTGAAAAATAATCAATGAGCAAAAATTTATCAATTCCTTAGAGATATGTAACACAGTTCAATTAATTACATAGGTATGCATTTCTTTTATTTTGAAAGAAATCATTTCATTTTTATCTTTAAAAAATACGTTTCATGAATCGTATTGAAGATGCTCTCAATTATTCACTTTTAAATTCAGAAAGGAAATGCTAGGCACTTTTTGAAGTAATATGTCTTAAAATGATTGAGGGGGAAAAAAGGAAAGAAAAAAAATTACTTATAAAATTTCTGAGCTGCAGAAACAAAAAAGGATTTAGTTTTAGAATGGGTATGGAATCTCCTCCTTCATTTTAAATCAGAGTTAAGCATTACTATTGGAAAGTAATTTCTCTGCTTTTTCCCGACAGAGGGTTTAATTGTATTTTTTCTCACATCACTTTTTTTTTTGTCTTCTTCCTAAAATAATTCATTGCTTGACATTATTCTTAACGATAATGCAAATCTATTCCATCAATTTGATGGAATGAAGAGAAATATTAACTCATGTTTTCTGCACTACATATTTTACCCTGATTTAACAAAGTACTCTTATACTCTGTATTTATCATCAACAGCTCAGTCTGAGTCGATACTCTAACCACTACTACCACGCCACTTCACACTTAAGCCGCATAATCATTATATGTTTTGAGAGCTCATATAACAAGGCTTGCTTGTGCAAACGTCCAATTAGTTCTACGTAACAGTTTTTGGTTGGTGCCTTTTTAAATATGGAGAGTGAAAAGCAGCATTTTCAGCTTATATTTTACTCTTTTACTGACGAAAAGGTAAAAATGTTGTTCAAGCAAGGAAAAAAAATTACCGATTTGTATGGAGAAGATGTATCCGGTGCCGAAACTGGTTTGCAAAATTTCGATCCGGCAATTTTGCTGTTGAAGGAGCTCTACGTTCAGGAAGGCCAGTTGAAGATAATAAAAACACAATATGTCTATAGGGGCCGTGGGTAGCCTAGTAGTTAGAGCATCGGACTCCAGGCCGGAAAGCCTAGATTCGATGCCCCAAATACCCTTCGAGTACACACAGAGTACGTGTTCGTTAAATCAGTGGGTCCGAATGATGCAGCCATCTATCATGCTGTACCGAGCAAAATCGTACTGTCACCTTCATGGAGCTCATAAGCTTAGGCTAACGACAGGCGTAAAATTCTAGTCCTTAGCCGCGATGAATTTCGTGGACCTTGATCTGATGTTACTGTCGATCAGTAAACTGATCAGTTACTGAAATAAGTAAATCCTTTGCAACATTTTCAAGGTTCTCTAATTGCATTCCAAAGCCTTCGGAATAATTTTATGGATAACAGTGCAGAGAAAAGATCGTACTTCGGAAAGACGTATATATACGTCCGAGGAAATTAACGCTTTGACTGAGCGAGGCGTTTATATATGCCGGTGGCACTAAAGAGGTTAAGGTTGTATCATAGTTTCAGATCAAAGTATAGTATTATTTAATTCCAATACATTGTTATTGTATGAGGGGGCGTGATGAAAATTATGATTGAATATTGAGCCGCGAATATTGAAACTTTGAGAAGCACTGCTTTATTAGCAGAAGAAAGTGTGAAAAAAATGAAGGTGTTTGTGTGTATCACTATATTCATTTTTTCAGTTCTATTGATATATACAAATTACCTCACTCGTTTGAATTTTTCTTCTACAGAGTCCATGCTCTGACTTGACTGTAAGAAAAGATAATTCTGGTTTCACGTTTTGTCATTTTCATTTCAACATGAATTTAAAAAAATCCTTTCAGTAATGAATGGACAAAAGGTATTTTACTCCCCACCCCCCATTATAAGGGATAGTCCTTTAAATAATGTAATTTCATTTATTTTTCTTTTTAAAAAAACTCAATAGGTAATTTCCCTCTTTTTAAAATACAGAGTAAAAAATGAATGAAAGATGGAGAGAGGATGAGAATGATTTAAGGTATCCGACCACTTGCGACAACTTTTTAAAAAAAATGGTGATATGGGGATTTTTTTGTTGTTTTTAAATTTGTTTAGTACATTTTAAGAAAAATATGCTAACATTACGAGTAGAAAAAGAAATTATTATTACTAACATGGAAAAAAATGGGTAAAAACTGACAAAAAATAACATAAACATGGCCCATTCTGTACCAAAAGTTTATGAACAAATTTTCAATTTTTCAATTCTGATGTGTTGCTATGTTATTCATTTTTGAAATGCCATCAGAATAAGAGATATTTTAATTTTTACAAAAACTAGAGCACTTTATCTTAGTTATTACATGAAATTGCTTTAAAAAACAATGATTATATTCACATAAGGGACTGTAAATTTTGTACTAAAAAAGTGATTAATAAATCCGAAGGTTAAAACACTTCTACTGTTATACACAGAACACACAGAAAAAATTACAGTTAATTATTTTCAAAATTTTTTGAGCAGTAGCTGTCCCGTTTGAGTATTAAAAAAACACATTTCGAGTAAAACACGTTTTAAAGTATGACATATATATATATATATATCTTGCTTAAAGTAATGGCATGTGCTTCTACTAAAACGCTTGTAGTTTTTTTTTTCTAGTGAACGGAAAATAATAAACTTGGTATTTTTATAAACCTAATAATATGGACCATAAAATAAAATGAAAACAAATGTCAATTTTTGTCAAAATTCACAATTTTAGGGTATTATTATTTATTAATTATAGTCAAATTATAGGTACCTTTATTATTTATTAATTACAATCAAATGTAAATATTTTGAAACCCCCAGCAAAAAAGTCCTTGCATAAAATAGCAGGAATTATTCAAGGAGGGAGGGGGTCAGGATAACTCCAAGAAGAAAGAAGTTCAACGCCCTCTAGTGGCATTACGCAATCATGCTGCATTTCTAATCATTTGTATATGTGCCCGACATGTACCTTCAAGTCAAATTTCGTTACAATCCCATAATTATTTCTTGTTGCACTAATTTTTATGGCAATGAGTGTATAGTTTTCGTGATGCTGTAATAAATTTATTTATATTTCAGGTATAATTAATAAAATAGGTCGTTAAAAATTGAATTTAACTGAAGAGGAGCACCAAGAACGATTGGACTAGGGGGTCCCCCCCAGGGTTTCTGATTTCCCGGGTTTTTCCATTCCCGGGAATGTCCGGGAAATCCCGGGAATGTAATTGTCGTTCCCGGGAATACATCAAAATTTTAAAAAATTTAAAAACAAGTTATTTTTAAATAAAATCAATAATCATTATATAAAATAAGGATGCATATAAATTGCAAAATTAATTCTTATTTATATAATGAGCTAAAAAGTACAAAAATATGTAATGATTATTCATTTTTGAAAGTGGATTTCAGAAAGCATAAGCAATTTATACTTTTATCACTCAGGCATGGAAAAAATGTTGCAGTTAAAAATTTTGTAAATTAAAAATCTCGGGGAAAAAAATTCCCATTTGAAAAATAATTACTAAAATTAATGTTCCTTTACTGACTCACATGTGTTTGAAAACCAAGCAATCAAAGCTGAATCAATTATTTCTCTAATGTTACTGCTAAAAGATAAATATTAATATACACTTGAAAACTCATTTGCTGCTAAAGTGCAGATTATGTGCTTTATAAATATTAATTATTGTATTTAAGATGTTTTATTTGTATAACCGATTTCTTGTTTATGGAATTGCTGTATTATTGTTACATAAACGTAAATAAATATTAATATAAGAATTTCACACGAAAGTTAAGTTTAGAAAAATAATAAATAAGAAAAATTGCGCGATTTCTTATAAAAATATTCTCTCCCAAACAGTCTGTGGGTTCATTCCCTTCTACAAATTGCTGATTCAATTAAATAGCTCATAATAAAGACAAGTATCCAAAAAATTTTTAAAAAAAAGATTAAATAAATAATAGTTTCAAGTATTTTTACTTACATTATCCACATAAATCTAGATCTTGGAACTTCGATCACATAGTTCTGGTTGGCAACGAAATACGATTGCATTAAAAACGCAATATTTCTTGTTAACGAAGCTTGATACACCCACGGCTAACTGTGGAAAAATCCTCACCACCAAAGTTCTCATATTACACTCTTACCCACAGTTGTGGTAACGAACATTCCTTCGTCCGGAAGCTCGGGGTGAAAGATCGTAAAATGCCACAGTAACGATGTCCGAGATTGAAATCTAAGGTCAAGTCAAAAATAGCTACCTCATAGATAATTCAAGCCCCTGTGATTCCCGGGAAATCCCGGAAACGAAGTCTAATTCCCGGGAATAAAAAAAAGTACAAATATCTTATGATTTCCCGGGAAAGAAACCCTAGTCCCCCCCCCCTACCTTCCAGGAGTTTCTCGAAAAATCCGCTTACTTCATAGATCGTGATGTTGTACATTTCTCCAATAATTTTCAGAAGCATTCATTGCCAAAAAAAATTTTCGCCAAGTTGCCACATTTGGTCACGAAAAAGGATGCCCACTTGTCTGTGTCGCCAATATTTCGCCAAGAGGGACAATTGTATGTGACTCTGTCAAGGTGCAGAAGCAAAGAAGGAATGAAAATTCAGTACAATTTAGAAGGAAAAGATGATCAGCAATATTCTTTTTGAAGAGGCACTAAATTGAAGTACAAATTAAAAAGCAGAGATGAAAACATGAAATTAATTAATTTTTTTCTTTCTTACAATATATTGAAAAATAATAGAACTACAGTTTAACAATTCGAGAGATGAGTCTGAACCAGGGGCGTAGCTATCGCCGTATCGGCCATATCAATGATACGGGGCCCTCAGCCTATAGGGGCCCCAACATACGTAAGCAAAAAATCGTAAAGTGTTAAAGTGCCCCCAAAAAGAGCCCCTAAGGAATTTTAATACAGGGCTCATTCAAGACTAGCTACGCCAGTGGTATGAACAGTTGTATAATTTGAAACGAAATGGGGGTTTGTTCCGCAGTTGGGGGTAACCCCTCCCAATAGTATATGTATATACATATACATATAGTATATGTATATATGTATACATATAAAAGAAATAATGAATGAATTAAATATTCTAAAGGCGACATTCTGAAAAACCGAATACCAAGAACAACAAACAATATACACATACAGTAAAACGTCGTTTATCCGAACGTTTATTATCCGGAGCGTTAAATATCCGAACCAAAGTCCGGATCCGTTTTGAAACAGTGCAATGCTCAATATTTGTTTCCTGTGAAGCCAAAAGTGACGGGAAAACCCAGGGTGAGGGATATTTGGGGAATTTCAGCTGTGTGATTTGGTAAACATTTGCGCGGAATATTAGGTCAGTTTGTTTCCAAGTGAGGTGATGTATATGTGCTCTTTTGTTGAGTTTTTTTGATGTAGAAACCTGGTTGGCATGCGATGCAGAAGACTGTGGATTTCAAATGCTAAATGATGACGAGATTGTGACTTCCGTGAAAGAAGAATCCGGCCCTGTCGACGATGAAACGGATGAAGACGAGGACAACAACAAAGAAAAGTAGCAAATGCTGACTTGTTTCTGCGTTAGAGACAGCTATGGAGTGGTACGAACAACAATCAGAGTGCTGTCCTTCTCAACTACTACTGCTGAAGAGAATCAGAGACCTTGCAGTGGAAAAACGAAGGTGTACAATGGTACAGCAAAAAATATGTGATTATTTTCCACAATCAAGGTAAAATTGCGACGTTTTGCACCTATTTGGCTTTTTCTTCGAGCATGTTTCCAGCGTGTGATGATTTTCAATATTTGTATAGTGTCCAGTATCATATACTGCATGGATCGCATTCGGTTTTTGGTTATCCGAACAATCGAGTATCCGAACGGTGTCCGGTCCCAATTGATTCGGATAAACGACGTTCTTCTGTATAAAAGTAAATGAATAAAAATGGAAAAGTATTACGTTTCCTATATATATACATATATAAAGCTGTCACTGATTTAGGTCAGTAAAGTGGGTTCAAGCTTGCTTAGTAGGATGCTAACCTTTCCTTTCAGCAGAAAATGTATACAAAAAACTGCAAGAAATATTGAAGAAAATGAACTAAGATTGAAATACTTTTACGTCTAAAATTTGCTTTTGTAATCAAACATTAAACTATGAAACAATTAGTATTAATTCTATACTCAACATAGCTTTACAAAATTGTTCACGCAATAATAAAAAAAATTGACTATTGTTGTAAGAATGACTTCTTTTTTCTAGAGTTAGAATTGTGTCTTTCTGTGTTCTCTCTTTCATTTGTCATTATTACAAACTACAGGAAGAGGGTTGAGATGAAGTGAATCCTCACTCAAATGGGACCTCCTATTATATCATGAGCCCTTATCGTTACGTCATCCCTTTTATTTCAATTTTATCTCACGTATCCCTTTTTTACCCTCTAATATTTGTTGCTTAAGGCATTATCTCCAGTGCACATTGCAGAAAATTCGAACATCTGGGAAAATCAAAATCTTTTTACGGATTTAATATTCCAGTAAAATAATAATTTTATTTTTGATTTTTTAAACTTTTGTTCAGTTAAGTGGCATCAATAGTTGTATACCTAATTTAATCAATTTATTACATATAATATTTGGTTCTTGTATGTGTTTTTATTCACTGACACAAAAAGCATTAGATGACTGATAAGTAGTTCATATTTTGCTGTTTATAATAACTTTTGTATAGTTATTAGTAACTTCTTATAAAACTGTTTCCAGTAAAAAAATTATTTTTTTGTTCATTGATTCTTTATATTTTTCAGCCCAATGTCTGAGTGGTTACGTATCGCGCTTTCACGTCACAGGTCCGGGATTCAAAGGGCTGGGCAAGGTCGACTCACCCTTTCATCCCTTCAGTGGGTCGATATAATGAGTACCAGGCTTGCTTGGAAACAGAAGAATGGGGGGGGGCGCGTCAAAATGACCACCTAACCACAACATCTGCTCATGCACCTCAGTGCCCAAGGTCATGAAAACTGAAATGGGCACAGTAAGCTTTGACCCCATTGGCTGTTGCGCCACTGAGTTTGGAGTTTTATATTGTTGTGAAAATCTTAGTTAAATTTTGATGATGTTATTTATTACGCATCATAGCGAAGTACCAATCAAGTGCATCATAAACATGTACAGTTTTTATGAATATATCATCACATTTTCAGGAAAATGCTTTAATTTTTATCTTTCTAAATTATTGGATTTGGCTCTTAAAATTAATTCTTATTATTGAAATTTTAATTATCTTTTTCAAATCTAGAATATTTTACGGGCTTTTTTGTTACAAAACTTTTAGATTTTCAAATGAATTTAAAAATAAAACTTGCATGAATTATTTAATTAATACACGAAGTAAAACAAATAAAAAATGTTTAATAATAAAATTGCATACATATAGTCTTAAATTATTCAATGATGTATCAAACATAACGTTTAACGTTAAGTTTTAAAATGAAAGTGAACAGAACGATTTTCCTAAATCAATTACTAGAGTAACAAGTGCTTCAATATTTTCATTTGTGTTTCATTTTTAATATGTTACCATGGCAATCATATGATAATGTTGCCAGCTCCACTTTTGTTTCTTCGTGTGTGTGACTATGTATAAAATGCATCCAATAAATTATTTCTACTGTTAAGAAAAACATTTAAAATAAATATCATATAATTTAATTTGCAAGCAGAATTACGTTCAAAAGAATTACAATGGTGGCACTGCATTTATTTAAGTTATTTTTTAAAGAAAAATAATGCTTTTTTTTTATATTGTATTTTTTATCATTCAAACACAAAAGAAACCTTTTAAAAGTAAAATTTTACAATACGTTCAGAAGAATCTACGAAAATATCTACCATTCACAGCACTAAGACTTCTAGCCGCATCGATACTCAAAAGTTAAGAATAATGTTTATTTCTTAAGGTATTCGATAGTTGCGACAACTATTTTTGAAATAACTTTCAGGATAAGAGATATTTTAATTTTTACAAAAACTAAAACACTTTATCTCAGTTATTATATGAAATTGCTTTAAAAAAACAGTGATTATATTCACATAAGTGGCTGTAAATTTTGTAATAAAACAGTGATTGATAAATCTGAAGGTTAAAATACTTCTACTGTTATACAGAAGATACACAAAAATTTCAGTTAATTATTTTCAAAATTTTTTGAGCAATCGTTTGAGAATTTTCAAAAAATCACATTTCGAGTAAAACGCGCTTTAAAACACATCTTGCTTAAAGTAATGGCATCTGCTTTTACTAAAACACTTGCAGTTTTTGTTCTAGTGAACGGAAAATGATAAACTTGGTATTTTTTATAAAGCTAATAAGATGGCCTATAAAATAAAATCATAAAAAAAATTGTCAATTTTTGGCTAAATTCACAATTTTAGGGTAGTCGGTTATCTTAAAGCAGGGTACAAAATAAATGATAGAGTGGAATGAAATTTATAGTACTTATATATATTCACTGCAAAATTAGGGTAGCAAACAAAAACAAAAGAAAGATGATGACCAAAAAAGTAATGCCCATGCATGAGCATAAAATGAAGAGTACAGCTGTAACATAACGCAATACAGAAAAAAAAGCAAGCAAAACCAATTGTATGGAAACTTTAATTCTTTCGAATGACATGAAATGATGCTTCAGGCCAACAATTTGGTTACACGTAATTGACAAAAAACTGATTGTTTAGAACTGATATAAGATACTTAATATGGTGTGTGGTCCTGCAAAGACTGCCGCACTCCTGTTTAGCATGTAGACGATGAGGTTTTTTTAATGGGACTTTCTAGAAATACTGTTCCACTCTTCAAGAAGTGCAATCTCCACATCCCAGACAGTAAGTGAAGGCAGTGATCTCTCCGCCGTCTCTCGTTCGAATAAGTCTCAAACGTGCTGGATAAGATTTAGGTCAGAAAAACGTGTTGGCCACATACACTCTATACACTGTAATGTTTCAGCTACACAGAAGTTCTCCACAAGGCGGACTGCATGATTTCTGGCATTATACTGCATTAAAAGAAATGAATCACCAATGGTTGCCACCCAGCCGGTATGGTGGATATGACCCTCGACTTATAACCGTATGGGCTCGGTTTCGAATCTTCCCAAATAAGGCATGGTTGTATCTTCTTCGGGAAAAGAAGTCGGACTTTCGCCTGAAATGGATTCCCGTCTCGAATGGATAACAGCGCACCCCTTCTGTAATGTGCTAGGATTATTGTTTGTAATAAAATGTCTATATATTCTTCTGTTTGTTTTGTATGTTTCTGCTCTTCTATCTTTCGCCTTTCATATGTATCCCAGGATAAAAACACACGACAAGAACAATTATCAATGGGTAGCGTAAGGTACAACATGGGGTTTTAGCATCTCGTTTGCTTACCCTAGAGTCATCAAATTGCCATTCCGAATGATGCGTCCACCTATGTTGATACCAGCCCATTCCCTAAGACCACCGAGTCTGTGTGTAATGTGATCTTTCTAAACGAATGTTGTGTTATTTCATCAAGTGCACCTTTCTTTCCACGCCAAAACACGTCTGGAGTCGTCCAGACGGATCCAGGGCTGTTACGGGACGTCCGTAAACAGCACTCAACACCAATCACTTTGCATCCAATCTAGATTATCAGCAGGCCACTTTCTTTGGGCCACTCGGTGTCTTGTTGTCAACGAATGCATCCCATTGGCCTACATGCATACAGACCAACCGCATAAAGCCTATTCCGGATTGTTTGGCTTGTGATCCTTCGTCCTGTCGCCAAAAGAAACTATCTTTGAATCTGCGTCATACAGGCTGCTTAATCTTGAAGATCTGTTAACTGGATATTCGGTCATTATTTGCTGTGGTATCACGCGGACTACCTTATCCTGGCTGACATTGAACATGCCCTGTTTCTTTGAATCGATTCCACAGTCTTTCAATGACATTTATTGCCCCTCCAACAACATCTGTTACAGCTCTTTCTATTTACTTGAATTTCATTCTTCCGATAATACACCAAGCCATGGGTTCTGGTACGATCACGTTGTCGTGACATTTTTCAGTCCTCTTTTCTCAAAAGAACACCCAAAACGTTGAATTTCACCACTGAGGCAACGAAAAACAACAACATCTACGAAATCACGATTTCTTCTTACAACGCTGACAAAATAATTTGCAAAAATCAGCAGATCTTACATGCGTGGTTTCATATTTGTATGGAAACAACATTGACGAATATACAACTTCTCACAATAAAGTTCGGTGGTGAATGGTCCTGTAACCTTAACGTTGATGAAGTATTAACGAAAGTTACCTTACTGTACTTCGAAATAGTTACCCCCTATAACTATACACCGCTGAGCTCTGCTATACATGTCCTGGAAACATTACAATAAATCTTCTTTTGGGATGGAGTTCAAAAGCTTCGTCACGTTTCTTTGGATGTCAGGAATTTCGTCAAATCTCTTTCTTATGAATAGGAATAAGTCTGTAGGATTGAGATCTGACGATCATGGTGGACGTTCACATTACACCATATCCTTTTTTACAAGGAACTGTTTGACTATATTGGCTGTGTGAGGGCAAACATGATCGTGAACAAAACCCCATGAACCTTGTTGTGTGTACTGGGATCGTACCCTGCGTAGACGTTTCATGAAAGGGATCAAAATTTTAATGTACTTTGCAACATTCATCACCGTTCCCTCAGGTAGAAATTTCTTGTGTATAATGCCTTGACTATCAAAAAAAGGTGATGAGCATCGTTTTTATACGTCATTTTTCTGATTTGACGAGGTGATGTAGAAGAACGTCATTCCATTATTGCCGTTTCGTTTCAGAGGCCTTACCTGAGACACCAGGTCTTAACCTCGGTGGCAATACATTTCAAGAAATTTGGTATCGCATCTGCCCTTTCGACAAAATTCTGTGAAGCCTCTAAATGGACTTCTTCTGATCTCTGTTCGTCCATTTTCCTGTTCTCAGTTAAGAACCAACGCACTAAAAAAGCACTGTATAAAACAAGTCTTTCACGGAACACAAACGATGCTCAACTGAACAAAGGTAGGGGTAGATGATCAACACCTACCTCCATGCAAGTGCAGCGTTTTGTTTTGTCAGTGTTGCCAGATCGATCGTTTTGACTTCATTCACCGAACTTTATTGCCAAAGGTAGTATTTTCGACTTGCAACCACTTCGACTAATGACCTTTTAGTTGGAATGGATACGCCGAGTGTTCAAAACTACGGCTACACTTTCAAATTTTAATTATAAATAAACAAAGGGATATTCCCTTACGGTTTAAAAAGAAAAGGACCATAAAGCAAATGCCAAAGTTTTCTTACAATGTTTTATTACACTATTTCAATGTGCGCACCATAAATTGCGCACAAAACATCGGGATTATATGAGTAACGTCATCTCAGCTTCTGCTAGGGCAGCCAGATTTTGTTCTTGACAACACGATACTTGTTGTTATAAATCTTTCATGCCAATGGCGTAACGTACACCCCCGAATCGCTGGGGAGGGGGAGAAAAGCACAAACTAACGCCTAATACGACTTGGGGACCAAAACGATTTGGCAGGGGGGCCCTAATATTCTTCGTTACCCTACTGTTTCATGCCATTTATAAATTAAGGATCTTGAAGGGGAACTTTGTTAATAGGTGGTCCGAAATTGATGCTGTGCGTGTTGCAAATTTAAATTCGATAAACCAGGCTACAGACTCTAGTAAGACCAATTGTTTTATATGGCAGAGAATGCTGGACAATTAACAAATAAGACGAAGAGAAACTGATGACTTTCGAGAGAAAAATCTTACAAAAATTTTTTGGTGCATTTAGAGAAATCGGAATCTGGAGAATACGATACAACCTTGAACTTCAATCGAAATACAGAGAATACAACATAGTCAAAGTGATCAAGGCTTCTCAAATAAGATGGCCGAGATAGTGGCGTAACGTGCATCACGGCAATCCCGCATTTCGGGGGGGGGGCAGGGCTCTAGGGGGCCCAAAGTTTGACTGACATACCCTTTGTAAGATTGGGGTTCAAACTTGACTTTGAAGGGGGGGGGCTCCTAATATTCTTCGTTATGCCACTGGGTTGGGACATGTATTATTTCGATATAGCGAAGAAAATCTATTAAGAAAATAACTTTCTTAATTCCAGACGGAAAAAGGTAAAGAAGAAGATCGAGAACTAAGTGGATGGATACAGTAAAAAAAGTGGTTGAAGGACATGGGAATTAACCGATGGAAGCATCAAATAGATTCAGATGGTCCAAGATGATTGAGACATTCTTGGCCGGTAACCGTGTGACGGATCTATACGCGTCCTTCCACTAACCCTCTTGGGAAATCTTTGGGCTATGAATAACCCTTTGGGCAACCCTTTCTGAAGAACAAACCGTGATATGCAGATTAAGTCTATTACATATAGTATAGGTTTGCCTACTAGTTAGTTAGTTGGATAGAAGGAGATAGAAAGTTAGATAGAAGTTAGTTGGATAGAAGAAAGATAGAAAATAGGTGGATAGAAGAGAGATAGAAATTTAGATAGAACTTAGTTTGATTGTAGAGAGATAAAGATGTAGAAAGAGAGAAAAAGATAGATAGTTATATAGAGGAAAATTGATATTTCATTGAAGTTACCAAGAGATTGGCACATTAAGAAGTAGAAGATAAGAAGACTATCTGCAGTTCAGGTATTAGTCATATTTACAGCGCGTTTTGTATTTAAATTATTAAAGAGATTTAAGTGACAATTGGCCACATACCTGCAGATTAAATCATTTATTAAAGTAGAAGATTGATTCATAAAAAGTGAATCGATTTATTAGAAGTATTCTCCGAACACGTGACTCTCGTCACAAAACCTCTGCTCTCTACTTCAAAAAAAATCTAATTCAATCTGATTAATTGATTTGTGTTTGAGTTAATTAGTGTGCTGAATAAATAATTAGAAAATATCGTGTCGAGTCATCTTTCATTTCATTCCACACCTTTAGCCGGGTCACACAACAACTGACTGTATTGATTGGAATGAAGAAGTAGAAAACCATTCTACAACTTACGCTTGTTTTTGCCTTGAAGCCATTTTGAAATGAGAATGTTGCAAAACGCGGACGTTGAACCATCTATTTTGCATTTCATTAACCAGAAACTTTGATCCTTTCTTTATAAAACTTAAAAACCGCAAGCGAAAAATCTTTATTTATTTTTTATTCACTTTTGAAGATAAAGCCATTCTTTTCAGACACCCTACATATCAGCGAAAAACACTACCATAAAAGTATAATTTAAAATGCAAAAATTAAATGGATAAAAATCATCGATCAAAATTTTTAATCCTGAACTGAAATGATTTTAGAGATAAGAAAATGTAAAATTCTGATGCATAATCAATCAAATACTCATGCATTATACAACGAAAGGCATTTGAAAAATACGTGGCATATTTTCAAAGAGAGTTCTGTCAAATGACATACCTAGTTAGGTTGAAGAAGTACGTATCTTCTGCGGTTGAATGGCAACGATCCAGAAATAGAAGAGTATTAAATTTTCTCTCACGTTTCGTTATCTCTTCAAGTGTCATCAACAGCAAAATGAAAGATTCTAGCATATTCAGGGCGCATTCGATTTTTCTTGGCTTCATTTCTTCTAAAAGTGTTAAAACAGTCAGTAGAGAATGTTTTTCGATCTTTCTACTGTAAATGAAATTCCCTTTAAATTTGTTTTGTAAGGAAAAAAAATAAATTCAGCATAAAAGGAAGAAAAAAAGAAAGATGCAAATTACCTTTCAGAATTCTTAAAAAAATATTATTCATAAGAATTTCACTCAATCGTAGGAAGTGTGTTAAAAAAATATCCTTCCTCTATTTATGAGAAATACTCGTATTCAGACACGTACACTAATTTTTTACTAATATTGAAAGTAGTTCCCCCTTGGGTTGATTACACCTCTCCCGACGGTTTTACCACAAACAGGAACAGAGCGTGAACGCGTCTTTTGTGATGGCACGCAGCTGATCTTTTTAATAACGACTTCTCTGCATAAAAATCTGTTCCATTTCAGGCAGTTATAGCCCTATTGGTCAAGGTCACGAACTCGTGGCTGATATGTTATGAATTCGAGCCTAGTACTACTGAAAACCCGCCGTGCAGAGAGGACTGCATTAACGTGAGCAAGTAAAACTACTTCATTACTTGGTAGCGTGAGGGCTCATACAGGTTTTTGCCAAAAAAGGCATTTTATTTCAATTTTAATAAACAAAACAGTTTACTCCTTAGTAAATTGTTAACGTTCACAGCTTTTCGCTGGAGAAAAGTTCTGTCCAAAGTCAATTCAATTAAACCACTGCTCCGATGACTCCGGCATTCCGCTTTTCAAATGTCCTCGGCGTTCATCTCCCTAGGACCTTGAGGTGCACCTACCCCCGCAACTTCTACCTAGAATCTTCGAAGAAGAAAAAATTGAAGTAGAAGGTAATACCGAAAATTGAAGGAGATCGAGAAGGTCCTCGTCTGCTTCCGAGCCGTCCCTTTAAACTCCTTGAGCTGGCCTCTTTTACCTCCCTAATCATCTCCGATTGGCGACCTGCAGATGGCTCTCTTCACTTCAGTTCCACTCCATTGGTGCTTGGAGACAATAAGCTGACGCGTCTGCACCCAACTCCGACACCGTGCCTAGTTCACCATCTGGAGGTCTATAAATCACCCTGTAACATTGACACTGAAGGTGTGTCTTTCACGACAGGCTGACATTCCTTTTTATTCAAATCATTCACGGCCCACATGTGCGAAGGTGACCCAACATAGGAGACTATTCACAAGAGCGTCTTTTCTATAGATGGCTGAGACTAAAATCGTCTGGGTGTCGGAGAAAGGAAAGGCGAAGCGACATCAAAGCCGTTTTCAGAATCAGCTCGTATATGTTGTCTCCCCAGGTGTGAGAGAAGAATACCGTCTTTTTTCGAAGGTACAATGTCCCATCTAAACATCTTGGTCACCCCGTACGTCAGTTGTCGGGGTGTGCTCTATTAATGAGCCGACGTCACAGGGCCGATGCACGTTAATTATGTCGAGGCTCAAACGGCCTCCCGATAGTGTGATGTACTTGTTTGGAGGGAGTGCGAGTTCAGGTGTGGACCTCATCACTTGACTGTGTTTTGAAATTATGAGGTCTGTTGCCAATTGTCATGTTGTTGCTTAAGAGTGCGAAGGAAATTAAAATCAAATAAAATCTACCAGTTATTTTGAATTTGTGGGGTTAATGCTAATCCTACGGAATTTTTTTTCCTTCTGACCTCCTAAAGCCTAGATTGTTCTATTGATTTAAATACAACGAATTTCATTCGAAAGAGAAGAAACATGATAAAAATTTCTCAAGAATAACATTTATTTTTCTTTTGATTTCGGAAAAAAATGTCCATTTTTTTTCTTCTGATTTATTTGTATGTTTTCCGACACTTAATAAATATTTTCAGAAATCAGGAGAAAAATATTATTCTAGATAAATATTTCTTATTTTTTGCTTTTTTGAATACAATTCGTTGCATTCAGATCGATTAAACAATCTAAGCTTTAGTAGGATAGAAGAAAATTCCGTAGGATTAACATTAAGCCCCCAAATTTCAAAATGGCGGATAAACGCAAGCCTTAAGCTTTCTTTTAAAATTGTTATTTTTAACAGGACATTGACAGCACAGAATCCAATTTTATGGAATGTTTTCATCATTTAACTCCGTTTTGTAACTTGCCTGATGAGTATTAGAATAACAGTTACAATTCAAACGACTAAGCTGCAAGAAGAATTTTAAAACTAATTCTAAAATTGCACCGAATTTCCTTCGTGTAAAGCTAGTCATCATTCATAATCTTTTTTTGTATCGAATAACGTAAACTTAATAGAAGCTGAAAGCGAAGTTAACACAATTACATTTGAAGCGAACGTATAAACAACGATACGCTTAACGAACCAGGAAATTTAAACACCTCACAGTCAACATGCCGAAAATTTGAAGAAATATGAAAGTGAAAATACGAGAATGTGACGTATACGGATTATGTGTTTCACTGAAATATTTAAGTGATGTGTAGTGAAAGCTTGAAGAATTCGAGCATTCAATTTGTTCCTTTTCCAATTCACTTTCTAGGAATTGTTCTTTACATTTCGGATTTTGATAACACGCGATATAAAAAGAATTCCTTTAAAATACATTAATAAATTAAATATTCTCCTCATTTTTATTGTGGAATGATACAATACCTTTCAACCAAAAGGTGTTACCATGTCAGGAGAATTCAAATGAAGTTACTAGCTGGAATAAATTTTATTTGGGAAGCTGATCTAATTTCATCGCGAAGTCCTTGTGACGATGGATTGTGTTTCAGTTTTTGCACGCGATCATATTCGTTTTCGTGATGTTCTTTTTAAATTTGTTCCCTGTCGTGTACGTTTTTTTATTTGTAATATTTCGAAGAGTTTTAGTGGTGTTGCTATAATTTAAATTAAAATATCCGACTACATGCAACAACTTTTTTTTAAAAAAATGGAAATATGGGGTTTTTTTGTGGTTTTTAGATTTGCTTAGAACATTTTAAGAAAAATATGATAGAATTAAGAAGAGAAAAAGAAATAATTATTACTAAAATGGGAAAAAATTGATCAAAATTTATAATTAACACGGCCCATTCCGCACCAAAAGTTTATGAACAAATTTTCAATTTAGGAATTGTGATGCGTTGCTATGTTATTCATTTTTGAAATGACCTTCTGGATAAGAGATATTTTAATTTTTACAAAAACTAGAGCACTTTTTCTTTTGTTAGTTATCATATGAAATTGCTTTAAAAAAACAGTGATTACATTCACATAAGAGACTGTAAATTTTGTAATAAAACAGTGATTAATAAAATTGAAGGTTAAAACACTTCTACTATTATACAGAACATGCACCAAAAATTTCAGTGAATTATTTTCAGAACTTTTTGAGCAATCGCTCTGTCCCCGTTTGAGCATTAAAAAAAAAACACTTTTCGAGTAAAAAAACGCGTTTTAAAGTGTAACATATCTTGCTTAAAGTAATGGCATCTGCTTTTACTAAAGCACTCGTAGTTTTTGTTCTAGTGAACGGAAAATAATAAACTTGGTAATTTTATAAAGCTAATAAGCTGGTATATAAAATAAAATCATAAAAAAAGATTGTCAATTTTTGGCAAAATTCACAATTTTAGGGTAGTACATGTATGCCTTAAACAATACATGCGAATAATAATGATAAATTTCAATATTAGCCAGACCATCATATAGTATATGAACTTGAATGTTTGAATATATATCTGTTTGGATATGAACACAAATTCACACCGTTCATTGAATCACTCCAAAATTATGCAGAGAACTACGCTGGTATTTCGAAAGAGCTACAGACATATTTCCGCCCCCTTTTAAATTTCAAATTCGTTTATGGTGAATTTTTTCTAAAATTCTCTTGCTTAAGAAAGAATTTTTGTGTTTATCTGCAAAGTCGCCAAATACCATAATATACAGCCAATAGTGGAAAACCGTTCCCGCTCATGTTCAGAAAGCAATTACAGCATTTCGCAACATCTTTTGATTTGGCAACGTAAAAAACAGGATTTGAGGAAATTGAATCTTGAAAGGGTATTGTAGATAAATATACTCCCGTGACTTCAAATTTGACAAACATGTTTCCTTTTTGAGTAGAGATAAGCTATAACCAGGGTGAGGATATTTGCGGTAATCAACTTCCAAGGACAGTTGCTAGAGCGTCATATATGTAGATAAGAAAAAGTTACCGCCAACTATCACACCAACACATTTGAAGTTTTCCAAGGATATCTCTTTGTTGAGTAAAGATTCACTAAGAACGGGTTTTGTGAAAATCTACTCCGCAGGAGAGGGAATAAGGGGGAGTTATAGAGAAATATATTCCATTTTAGATATTGAAGACCAGTTCTTTTTAAATCTAGAGGTGAAGACTTTGAAGATGTTTATGAATATATTCGAAAGCTTAATGCTCAGTTTTGGATATCAATATACATACATACATACATATAAATATCACAATTAAAGTGTGAAATCCGTTACTTCGGAAATTGGTATTTCATGAAATAACTAGACATGTCAGTTAAAGCATTTAAAATTATTGAATTCTACCATTTAACTAGGTATTCTATGGAATAACGATCACTTGATAGTTAAAGTATGAAATACGGCACTCGAAATTTCTTTGAACTGGTTCTAGTTGCTTTGGGAAGGATTTTTCAGATTAGGAACTAGAGATGGCTTAAGAAAGCAATTGTATTCTACGTATCAGTTCAGTATATGTCAGCGAGAATGAATTTCCATTGAAGAAGTTTCAAATATTGACACTACGCTTCGATCTGTTGCAACAGCTCAAAGTTACGGTACTGGGCAAGGATTTAAAAAGTGCTTGTGTAGAAAAAAAAATGTGTAATAGTAAAAAGTGTGCTTGTTTCAAAAATAATAAGAAGTGCAATCCAAAGTGTCATCACAGCAATCCTTTCTCTATTAAATAATGAAAAGTAAAATAAAGGTATCTCAGAAAATATAAATTAATATTCTCTTACATTTTTGTTTTAAAAAGTTTATACAATGCTTTTATGAAGCAACAGTTTTTCTTCCCACACAGCATGTATTCTTGTTGATAATATTTAAATATAATCTGTTTTTAGTACATATTCTTTTTTTCCAGTTTCTCTTTAACAAATGTTAGCAATATGAGCAATAATAAATTATATCATCTGCGTTCCCTAATTATTTATCAATTATTCATCCGCAAAATGGATAAAACGTATTTTTCGAGAGATTTTAGCTATTTATGATCAATTAATTTATCAAATGTCTTTGAAATTGTTTATTTTTCACTTTAACGGTCTATCCTTAGTTATTTCATAGAATAACTAGGTAAAGTATGAAATTTTTCATCTATTATATACTTTAGCTGACTTGTCTAGTTACTTCTTGAAATACTTAGTTATTCTATGAAATAACTGAATTATACACTTTAATGGTAACATATATATACAATACTTTATTGAATTCAATGTTCAAAATGTTTGCTTTTGACATGAATGCATGTTCCACAACTTTCTAAAAGTGATTGCTTGATGAGTCGTGAGTTATTAGCTAAATTTATTTCACACACACACATGCGGCTATTTCAACAATCCTTTGGTGCAGTTCAAGAACATTTTTGGTTGATTTAAACGAAGTTATAAGGCAAACAATTCGAACATTTTTTATTGCAAAAAATTATTACAAAAAATGTGTTTTCCGTTTTATTTTAAAATTTGTTGCTTAACCACTTCCCTGTTTTGCCCGAACACCCCTCGGGCACTTGAAACGGCACTTCCCTGACTTGCCCGAGCAGTGCTTGGGCAACACTTTTTTTCTGCTCTAATCCTCTGATTTGCCTGAATTTTTTTTTTTTTGACCCGAAAAGGTTACTTTGACGCTTTACCTCACTCAATTTGCCTCCCAGGCGGGAGGCGTCACTCGTCTAATGGTTGTTCTTTTTCACCCTATTTCAGGATACTGGTATAAGCAATTTTTGCTGAACCGACACATCTAATTTTCGTTTCGTTTTCGCTGAATTTTTTGCTCATATAATGTGCAATATTTCTAACAGTCGAGTAAAATTAAGATTACAAAAAATGTCTAAGCCGGTTTTATGGTTAGGTTTTACTGCATTCTTTTAGACTAGATAAGGAGAGAATTTTCTTTTTTACTAGATCGGTGTACCGCAAAATACGAAAGCTATTTCTTTTAAAAATTTGGTGCTTTACATACTAGAAAAATGAGTGATTATGAGAGGCTCATAACTGAAAATAATTCTGATATTGGTTCAGGTAGTGAGCCTAAAATTTCTGCAAATGATTCTGGAAGTAATGAAAGTTTGTTATCGGACTTCTTTTGTTGTGAGATAGAATCGATCAGCTTCTCACAAATTACCCAATAACAAAAGAAGAGGCAAGAAATAATGCAAAGAAATAATCTTCCATATTTTAGATACATCACTGTGGAATGCTTTCGTTTTATATCAGAAACTGGGAGGAAAATTATCTCATTTGAATTTCAGGCTTGGTATTATAGATCGCCTTATTGGGGCTTTTACATGGGGCGGTAAGTGAGAAAAAAGGACGAACGACCAGGAGTTTTGTCCAGTCTCTTACGATTGACAGAAAAAAACTTTTTAGAAGTGATTCCTCTCACCGCGACAAAAAATTGAGACCAACAAGGCAATGTTTTGTGTGTTGTTCGAAAAGAAACGATTTTGGAAAACGGGTGAAAAAGAAACACGAAATTTTCGTTCCGATTGCGATATTGGACTATGTGCTTGTCTTCCTGTTTTAAAATTTACCACACAAAAATAGAATTTTAAGAGAATAATTAACTGTAACTACATATTATCTTTTCAAATTATATACATTGTTGTTAAGTGTTCTTTTGAGTTCGCATATTTCTTTGTAAAAAAGCCAACTTTAAGGGAAAATGAGTTTTTTCCCAATGAAAATAAAAATTAGCATAATTCTTTTAATTCAATATTTATAACTTTTCTGATAGCTAATTTGAGTTTATATAATTGATTTCATCACAAAAATATTTATAAAAAATATGCTTATTTTTTAACATAATATGACAGAAAAAAGAAACAG
The DNA here is from genome assembly GCA_019973975.1 of Trichonephila clavata. Lineage (NCBI taxonomy): Eukaryota > Metazoa > Arthropoda > Arachnida > Araneae > Nephilidae > Trichonephila > Trichonephila clavata. The sequence goes on from BMAO01023480.1 coordinate 21,983, forward strand.
TTAAGTGGTTAATGAGCTACATTTCAGATTAAATTTATCAAAAAGAAATAATTTTGTAAAAAAAAAATCAATGATTGCTATGGTTAGAAAAGTGTTCATCTTTTGAAATAAATAGCTTAGGGTTGTATGTAATATTTTTCTTTCTTTCTTTTTTTTTTGAAGTGAACACTTCTTTAGCGGCGTTGGGCACTTTTTGGTAGGGGAAAATCTTATGGGTTCGCGTCCCCGACATGCTCTGACTGGCGCACGCGCAGTGTGCAGTTCGCCTTAGATACTTTTTGGATGGGTGAAATCTCGTGTGTTCTCGTCGCCTACATGCTTATAGCAGTATATCTGAAGCTATACAGCTGACGTATAGTGCTGTGTATATCTTATAAGTGAAATTGAATGGATTTAGTGAAAAGTTCAATGTGTATATACTGTACATTGCTAGTTGCGATTCAGAGAACGGGCAATACATATTAAGGGTTGCCGTTTATATATTTCGCCTGGAAAATCCTTGAGACAGATACTACAATTTTTATTCGAAAATTTGAGGATTTATACAAAAGAAGGTTCTGAAATACTCGAAAAAAGATTTGGTGAAAAATATAATAATGTACCAATGATTTTAAGTGGAGACTTCAATATTAACTTTGCAGATGATAAAAATCTACCACTAATTGAATTTCTAAATGAAACACTTAATTTAAATATGGCCAATGATCGAAAACTCAGTACTACAAAATATAAAACGATGATCGATGCGGTTTTTACGCGATACTTAGATAAATTTGAATCAAACATTTTCCTTTCTTACTTTAGTTACCATAAACCTATTGTATCTTTTTTTTTTTTTGAAGAATTAAATTTAGGTAACATTATTTGCTAAAATGGAGTCAAACAACGTTAATTTTAACTAAACCAGCTAAGTTCTTTCTACTCAGTTTGCGGCTGTGATTAATGGCTATGTAAAATGATGTAAGGGAAAAATTATTGTAAAATTTTGAAATTTATACTCGCTTTACGTAATGATATGAAGGAGGTTGTCACTTTTTCTCATTTTCAAAAACATGCCAGCAATTGTTTAAGACACATTGTGTACATAAAAAATCATCAAACTATCAATATATTTTTTATTGGTTTGTATGATATTTCGAACCATGATAAACACATACGTGCAAAATTTCAAAACTTTACCTGCATTTTTTTATTAAGTTATGGAATAATTTTTGATGCTGGACAGCAGACTGAACCAAACTGCCACGCACACTTTTAAGATCATCTGCTAGAAAAAGGCCTGATAAAAAAATGAATTAATTATTTTTCTACCACGCGCAAATTACATATACAGTAACAAATCATTTCAAGAAAGAATTGTGCAATTCATACAAAATTTCTAGTTTGTGTATTGTTTATTGAAGAGCAAATGGATTTGGACAAGATTTAAAAGTTGTGCATGCTTTTTATGAGACTATTATGAATGAAATTAAAACTTCAAAACGGATTCCCTCAAAGCACAAATACTAAATCTCATTTTGATAACTTTGATAATTAAAAACTTAATTCACAAAAGATTAGCAAAACTCTCCCATTTTTATATATTTGTTTTCGGTTACATATACATATCCCGTGTATGTGAAATATCAACACAATTATTATTAAAATATTTTAAGATATTTATTTAAACAAATGCACAGATGCAATTATTCGATTTTGGTATATTTTACGTATAAATTGTTATTTGATTTTTCTTTCATTCGTGTACAATATTTAACATGCGAAGGCTTTTAAAATCAGGGAAATAAAAAAAAGAAAGGCATAAATATCTTTTGTACATGCTGAGTATTATTTAAGTGGTAAAACCGAGCATGGAATTAGCTCTGAGGTGTATGTATTTATTTTTTATAATTATTAAGGTGAAGTTGAAATTCTGATCTTTCATTTGTTTTGTTCTATATATTCATTATGCCAGTATACTGTTTAATTGTTCCAGATTTTTGCAATTTTTTATGGTAAGCAGCTTTAAATATAAGCTAATTAACATTTCAAAAAAGTTTAAGACTATCCGATGAATATTATATCATGTTATTCATGGAATGAAAACTTCAAATTGATATTTCTCCATTTTGAATTTTTGATCATATACTATCATTCAGAACACTAATTGATCCCTACTTCAATTATTTGATCATTGAAGTAGGGATGTTAATTTTTTTATAAATGTTCTAAAATGTATATTTCGTAAAATTGTGTATGAAGTTAACTCTAAGATACGTAGCGATTTTTTTTAAAAAATTTCAAAATCAAAATTATTGTTTTTTTTTTGAGAATTTTTGTGTGTTTCAGAATGAAAAAATTAATATAAAATTAATGAGCTGCAGCATAAAAATCCCATATATGGTTTTATGTAGTATATTATAAGGTACTTCGAAAAAAATTTTGAAGAAAAAATATGCATATTTAAAAAAACCTTAGAAATTTAAAAAAAAAAACGTTTAAAAAAATTTACAAAATTTAAATATTACAAACATTTTGCAATAAATTAACAATTTTTTATAGGGAAAGATTACTTAATAATGACCTTTATTAAATACTATTAAAACCAAATTTCAAAAATTAAAAATAAAAAAAAAATTGCAAAAAGTTGGGGCTAGTCTCCTTAACCAAGTGATAATGAAGGAATCTTTTTTTCTTAATTTTTCCCACTACTGATATGAGCCCCGCCCCCTTTTCACCCTGTGCCCACCTAAAGTTGACAACATAATTAATGAAACTTTTCTATTTACAAATATTTAAAATAACCTTAAAAATATGATTGCAAGAAAAAATAATAACCCACGCCATTTATTCTTTAAATTTGAAAACACATTTAACAACACTTCAAATATAGAAGGAATTTTCCGACATGACGATCGGATGGAAATAATTTCTTCTTTCACATTCTTTCAAATGAAACCGTTGAATCATTTGAGCTGAATCACATCCTTCCTTTGCTAATATTAATATCTTTTACCCTTGCTTTTTCTTATTTCGAACTGTAGACGATATATTTATCAAGCCCTTTCACATTTCTATGCAATGACCAGTGTTTCTCAACCCAACTAACCCTAACGACCGGTGAACTATTTTAGTGTTTTACTACTTAGGAGGTAATAAACTTCCTAGGTAAGTTTATTACTTTGGACTAGTGGTATAATCTTTACAGATACAAAATTGTCTAACCATTTTTTTAAACAATTTATTTCTAAGTATTTACATACTCTCTCTACAGAGAAAGATATAAATTCAGTCGACTCTCGATAATTCGAAGCTGAAGGGACCAATGGAAATCTTCGAATTATCAAGAGGGTAGGAAAAAACTCCCAAAATACATGAAAATTTTTTTTCTAACACATATAAATTTAAAACTATGTAATATTACAACAATTGTACATGTGTATAAACTTATTTTAAAGTATTTTTAAAAAGTACATGATATACAGTATAAATATTAAACAGAAGTTAAAATTCCTGTATTAAAAGAATTCATTTATGTATTAAAAACAACTATTAAAAAAATACATACAGTACATAATTTTTTTTTTGACGAAAAAAATCTGTCATCTTTTTCTGTTTTATGGCATTCAAACTTTGTCAATAGATTTTTCTAGAATAAATGAAGCTTGAAAAATGTCCGCATCAACATGATTTTGAAGAAAAAAGGTGCGTAGTTTGTTTAGTGACACTTTAGCTTCTGTTAGAATTATCGGAGTCAACTCCGATGGTCATCAAAGGGGCCATGTTACAGACGAGACAATACAACTCAAAACATGCAAGCTCCAACCTGTCTGCTGCGGGACTCTACATGATAGAGAGTGTTTGAATTGTCGAGAGTTTTATAAGATCACATTGAATTATCGCGTATTGTAGTTTAGCCAGCTACAAATTTTACTTTGAAATATTGAGTGTAACAAAACGTATTGTTTTAGTTCGAACTATCAAGAGTTTTTCTAGGGACTAAGCATATACTTCGAATTAGCGAGAGGTTCGTATTATCGAAGGTTTGAATTAGGGAGAGTCGACTGTATTTTAAAAGTAAAACTATTTAAATGAAACTTAAAAATATTTGCAAAAGCTATATCACCTCGCAAATAATCTTCTTAATTTTGAGATATACTGTTGTGTTGAGGTTACATAAATGAGAGACAGGGTTTTTTCGAGACAGAAAAGTTCTATTTCAGTTTCAGTTCATGTATCCCAGCCGTTGCGCCGCTGACTTCGGAACTTCGTATTTCAGCAGTATAGGCAAAGTTCATCTCCCTAGGTCCTTGAGGCACGGCACACAACCCCACATACACAACCCACAACCCCACAAACACAACCGAACGTCTTTGAAAAGCACAAAGCTTCAGAATGAAGTCATTTCGTAAGAGCAAGAGATCGAGTGTCCCATCAACGTAAATTAGATTAGAAGCGGGTGACTGCGCGCAGCGCTTTTACCCAAGATGGGCGAAAAAGATCAATCCATGTCGGAGATACAAAATGAATCAAGAGGTCCCCGGCGTGGGGGGCGGAGGTAGTGACTCCCAAGCGATGGCGACCCGCGAAGCACAGAACGAACCGGTGAGAAAGAATGGAGGGAATTGCAAGGAAGGAAAGCCGGTGGATTGCGTCAGCAATCAAAGGAACGAGGAGCGGTCAGGTGATTGCTCCCTCTCACCACCAGTCAGGATGCAGTGCGAAGCTTGTTTGTGTTGTTCAAGAGAGTGTGAAGGGGTTAAATGTTGTGTTAGGGTGGACGGAGCGGATTTCTTCTCTTCGAGCTAGAGTATGCATAGTTAATTTTAGGATGAGGATACGTGAAGAGTGTTTGTGCTCTGATGATTGGGTTGTCGTGTGTTTCGATGGAAAGAAAAATATTTCTAGATAGCTTAGTGATGTAATTAGAAATCGGCTCCGTGTGTAGATCGCTGTGTATCACATCGTTTCGAGCGTACCAAGGAGTGTCCCGTCAACTTCCGAGACGACCCCTTTAAACTCCATGGGCTGGTCACTTTCACGTCCCCAATCACCTCTCATTAGCGCGTGTGACAGATCTACAACCGGCCCTCCTCACTGTAGTCCTACTCCATTGGTGCGTGGGAACAATAGGCCGGACCGTCTGATTCCCACTACGTTGTTCCCCGTCTGGAGGCCATAAATCGTATTGTCACATTCCTACTGAGGGTGTGTCTTTGCCTTGACTAGCCGACATTATTCTTCCTTCAAGTTTATTGCGGCCCAGATGCGCGAGGGAAACCCAAACAATCGATGCTGTATCATGAAGCTTCCTTCCTATAGAGCGTTGTGATCAACGATCGCCTGTGTGTCGGCGAAAGAAAAAGTGTGGTGACATCAAAGCCATTTTTCGAAACAGTTCACATGTGTTTTGCCCTAGGCATAAGGAAAGAATAGTCGGCCCCTTTTTTGAGATACAACGTCCCATCTAGACAACTTGATCCCCCATACGTCCATCTTGACTAGTATTGTTGGGGAGAGTTCTGCTAATGAACAGACATTCTTGTATACGGAAGCGGTGAGTCTACGTTCGCTTCATTGATGAGGCGAGATTTAATTTGAACACTGATTCTCGACTCGTTCATATATGAAGAGGTACCATCCTGTGGCCGCTGTAGCTGAAACGTCATGGTAACGAACTCATGGCTGGAGAGTCATGAGTTCGAGTCCTGATGCCACTGAAGATCCGCTTTGAAGAGGGGAAGAAGTACGTTAAATCTGTAGTGGCTCTCAGTCCCTTGTGTTGCTTTAAAGCGAGATGTTAATCAAAAATCAATCAAAAACCCGTATTATACTTCCAGTATTATTTAAGAGATGGTATAAGATGTAGGTCGGCGTGATGTCAGACGGGAGTACAGACAGGGACGTCTTAAGACTTCTGAAGGCCTGGGACCACTGGCGTAGCTAGTTCTGAGAGGGCTCTGTATCAAAATTCCTTCGGGGCCCTTTTTAGATATGAGAGCCTTGTTAGCGGAACTGTATTTACACATGTTGGGGCCCCTGTAGCTTAGGGGCCTCGTATCATTGATGTGTATGATACGGTGGTAGCTACGCCCCTACCTGGGACCCTATTTAAAAGTAGGCCCTGAGCTCCTTCTCAAAAGTAGGCTCTGGGTTCCTACTCAACTAAGCCCTGGGCTCCTACTCAAACTAAGCCCTGGGCTCCTACTCAAACTAAGCCCTGGGCTCTTACTCAAACTAAGCCCTGGCTCCTACTCAAACTAAGCCCTAGGCTTCTACTGAAAAGTAGGCCCTAGGCTTCTACACAAATGTAGGCGCCACCTATGATCCTTAAAAGTAAACAGTACATAACATACGTTGACAAGTACAAACAATAATCCAAAACAAATAAATGTTCATGATTTACAATCGCACACACCAGCATGACCGACTACCGCCTTTTGACTGAATGAGTTATGATGGTGTATGGTGGTAGGCCTAGGACAATAGACGACGGTCATTTCAAGTAGCCAGTTGAAATATCGTCGGAAATTCCCAGTATTTCCAAATAAACAACCCAGAATAACATTTGACCTTTGAAATTATTCGAATTATGATCTTCTTAAGGCTGAGTCGAGACAGAGACGAGGTCCCGAGCCCAGGCCCAGTTGTCCAATGCCTTAAGACGTCCCTGAGCTGCACGTCTTTCAGGGAGGCATCTCGTCTGCTCTTAGGAATAGGGATGAGATCTTAGAGCCTTTTAGGAGACTTTTCAGAAGGGAGGGGCACCAAATCTGATCCACACAGGGCTCGACTGGTCGACGAATACCTAGAGACTGAGCATATTTAAAGGTTGAGTGGCCAGTTAGATCTGCAGATCTAACTTTGAGCATGTGTGGGAGGCTGTTGGTAAAACAATTACAGTCACCAGCCCCTCCAGAACACTCCCGAGGCTTAGAAATACCTTGGTTGTATTTATCGTTCCGGGATGTCATAAAAAGCACGAGAGTTCATTGTGAGAGCTGCATTGCTGCCAAGGACGATCATACCCCAAATAAAACCCTCAAGTGCCATATTGATCCGTCATTACTTGGATTACCATGATCATGATAATGAGTGATTACCATTAATTTTTGTCAAAAGTAGTACATTCATACAAGATTTCCCTTTAATTGCAGAAAAAATGAGTTTATTCTTCGACTTTTGCACATCAGTGTGCGCTAGTGCTGAAATTGATTTAATTTTATTTATATTGTTAATATGATTTGAATCTAAGTACAGCAAAATCTGGCGTATGACACTCACCTAAACTTTCAAGCAACATTTTTTTAATTTTTAGGTATATTAGCCGTATAACACGCACCATTTTTTTTTTTATGAAGAAACCTCAAATATACATGTGCAATGTGAATATGCGCGTTATACGCCGGATTTCACGGTATTATAAAATAAGACGTATTCAAATCTGTGTAAAATTATGACTTGACTGCTTCTGACATTATATAAATAAAGAGAATGAAAATGGAACAAAAGTTGAAATGCCTTATTTCTTAAGTATTACAAATAAAATATAAAACATATTATAATTCCAACTTAATTCAAAACTTGACATTTGGACCACTTATTAAAAATCAAAGCACGTTTTTAAATATCTTGTTGTTGATATTTATAATTGAATAAAACGGAGAAAAAATGTGTGTGTGTATTTTAAATTATTAAAGATGTTCGTTCTTTAGAGGTTATCTACTTCACTTGGTTTTATTTGTGTTTTTTTCCGCATTAGGAGATTCCATCAATCGATAATAAATCCAATAAATCAATAGTAACGGGAAAAATCAATAATATTTTTTATTAACTGGTACTTTTAACCCATGTATGTGCTCAAATCTCTTATCATACTCGTTTTTTATTTTAAAGAGAAATAAACATGATGAAAAATACAAAACAACCACAACACAAAAATGTCAATACAATTAAAAATCGCATACGTTATGAAAAAAAGTTGAAATATACTCTACAATCTGAAAAACAACGAGCATAAAATAGAAAGGATGTTTTTCACTTTTAGTTCCAGCCCTTCAGAACGTATTTACTCGATTGCAGCTGTAATAACAACAATAACACAACAAAAGGAAGAAAAAATAATTTTTTTTATACTCTCGATAATTCGAAGTTGAAGGGACCAATAAAAACTTCGAATTATCAAGAGCCGGGGTAAGCATTACGTCGATCGCGATCGACCGGTGGACCACCAAGACATTTTGGGGTGACCGCGCCTAAAACTTTTACCAGTTAGTAATTATAAATGGAAAATTCAAGATGGGCTGACAGTACGCAGACTAAGCCTTCTACTGACTATAACAACAAAAACTAACTTTAGATAAAATTGTTTTATTTTTTTAATGTATTTTGAATTGGATCATAATAAATGTATCATTTGATATAATTATATTTGGGGATATTATTATTAAGTTAGTGTCTTGCGTTTTGCTTTAAACGCGGTTTTAAAATTGTTTTTTTTTTAATTTTAGTTCTATAGAGGTATATTTTTAGTACATATTCCGTACTTATTATTAAGTTATAATAATAACCTTTTCCTTACCTCTCCCCACCTACGACATTGGGCAGTAGCGTACACAGAAACTTTTAAAGGGAAAGGGGTCGAGGGTTTTTTGAAGGTCTACCATTTTCGTGTATCATATCTCAATACGCAGCCAAACATATTTTTTTGATTTTGTCGATTGTCTGGAAGAAAAAACAGCGAAAAATAAATTACTGAATAAATAATTAACAATAATAAATAAAAAAAATTACTAATATCAAATACTTTATGACATTTTACATACTATTTATATGGAACTATAACGAATCGGAAGGGGGATGAAGGGTTATGAGGGAGGGTCCGGACCCGTGGACCCTCCCCCGCCCTTGCGTGCGCCACTGACACTGGGTGGACCGCAACTCCTTGAAAAAATTAGAAGTAGCCCGCACCCTGGAAAAGTCTGTCCACTCATGATCAAGAGGGTAGAGGAAAACTCCCAAAATACATGAAGAGAAATTTTTTTCTAAAACATTTGAATTTGAAACTAAGTAATAAAGCTACAATTGTACATATGTATAAAATTAATTTAAAATATTTCCAAAAAGTACATATTATATACAGTATAAATATGATACAGAACTTTAAAATCCTGTATTGAAAGAATACATTTATGTATTAAAAACACCTATTAAAAGAATATATACTGTACATAATACATTTTTTTGACGAAAAAAAAATTTTTTTTTTGTTTTTGTTTTATGGCATTCAATCTAACTTTGTCAACAGATTTTTCTAGAATAAATGAAGCTTGAAAAATGTCCGCATCATCATGATTTTGAAGGGAAAAGTTGCGTAATTTGTTTAGTGATACTTTAGTTTCTGTCAGAGTTATCGGAGTCAACTCCGATGGTCATTAAAGGGACGACGTTACAGGGGAGACAAGCAGAAACGATACAACTCAAACTATGTAAGGTTCAACCTCTACATGATAGACCTGTTTGCTACAGGACTCTACATGATAGTCCTGTTTGCTACAGGACTCTACCATGATAGTCCTGTTTGCTACAGGACTCTACATGATAGTCCTGTTTGCTACAGGACTCTACATGATGGACCTGTTTGCTACAGGACTCTACATGATAGTCCTGTTTGCTACAGGACTCTTAGAGAGTTTTATAAGATCACTTCGAATTATATCGCGTATTCCATTCCGGTCAGCCACAGATTTTACTTCGAAATATTGAGTGTACCCAAACGTATTGTTTTAGTTCGAAATATCAAGAGTTTTTCTAGGGACTGAGCGAATTAGCAAAAGGTTCGTATTATCGAATGTTTGAATTAGTGAGAGTCGACTGTACACAATTATTGTTAAGAATAGAAAAGAAAGCTAAACTATACATTTACCCAACGTTTTGATAAGGCGAAAATGTAGTTTTATCAAATAAGCTTTACTCAAATATAAACAAAAAAGACGTGAAACTTCATTTTTGCTTAGTCAGACAGCAAAAGTGAATGATTTTCCCTTAAATCGGGTATCAATACCAATAATACTAGAAGCTTATTTATTTACCAAATGACTGACCATTGACCATCAGGTTATTGGGCAACGAGCTCCCCAATACTTTTTGACAATACAGACCAAATTCTTAAGTGCAGAGCACGCATCTAAATGAGCAGCAGCGTCCATGACTCTTCCAGAATCACATAAAACGCATTAAGGTAAGACAGCCAGATTACAACGATACAAATGAACACGAAGGCGGTCATGTCCAGTCAACGGTCTAAACCAGGGGTACTCAACCTTTTTTCTGCTGGGCCACATACATGTGATGGCTATTTCACTCGGGCTGTCACATGAGGATTAGTAGGGGTGGCATGCCTTAAGACCAAGATAACCTAGAAAATTTAAAATGTGGAAATTGATCAAAACATTAAAACTACTATATTTTGCTTTTTTTAATAATTATTTTTTATATATTTTTATTTTTGACATTCAATTTTTTTAAATTGGAAACATTTAAGAATCACTCGTTTTCAATTTCTGTATCAGTAAACGGTTTCATATGATTATCAATGATATAACAGATTTCATAGGGTGCCTTTGTTATCGCTGAAACGTTACCCCAGACAAAACATTTTTTTTTTTGCTGTTGTAAAGATTATTCAAGAAAGCCTATTTATCATCTCTTGAAAGAGATCTTCGAGGAAATGTGTCACTGAACGATTCCTGTTTATTGGTATTTTTTAAACACACTTTCGTCACAAATCAAACAATTACTCAACCATGCTTGTTTTTCACTACAAAACAGTCAACTTCCCAATCGAAACAATCTCCTTTTTTCGAATATTTTTCGCTCGCAAGATAAGAAAGATAGTTAAAAATTAATTCCACTCATAAAATGGTTGCAACTCTACTGTTGTCTACTATCACCAATCAGAAAAAATATATCAATTCTCACCCATACGACATCGGAAGCAAAAACCAAAAGCGATATATGCGATTTTTTAACAAAGAATTTCTCACCAAATTTTTATAAATAAATGAATTTCTCAGAGAAATGGGCTATGACCGGGCCACTTAAAAAGGCCCGATGGGCCGCGCACACACAGGTTGAGTATCGCTGGTCTAAACTCAGCTACTGAAGTAGCACGGCCGTGGGTAGCCTAGTGGTTAGAGCATCGGACGTCAGACCGGAAGGCCTGGGTTCGATGCCCGATGCCACCAAATACTCGCCGAGTACAAACGGAAAACGTGCTCGTTAAATCTGTGGATCCGAATGGTGTCGCCATCTATCGTGAGCAAAATCGTACTGTCACCTTCATGGGCTCAAAGCTTAGGCTAATGACAGACGTATCTCTAGCCCGTTGCCATGATGAATTTCGTGGGCCTCGATCTGACTACGTCAGACAAGTGGCATAAGCAACAACAACAACACAGAAGTAGCACGAGAAGAGTCCGAGACACACACAATCAGGTTTTAATAACATCCTCCAAGGTTTATCTATAGTAGCACTGGCGGCTGCACTATTAAAGCATTTTTATTTTATAGATCTTATTGATCTCAAGCTTAGCAGAGTGAAGATGTAGGTCTTTGGAAGAACTTTGGAGAACGTCCGTGTCTCTTTTTGCCAAGAGGTCCACCATCTCATTTCCCTAATGACCACAATGGGATGACCCCTATTGGAAAGTAATGACTGTCTGAATTCTGCGCAGTAGCTTCCTGCAGCTTTGGACACGGGAACTTTGTGTTTCTCGGTTACTTGCCAAGGCCTGAAAGACAGAACTTGAGTCCTATAAAATCACAGTCTTATCAGAAGGCGAGAGATGGACAAAAAGCTGCAGAAGGATTAAATGGATGGCCTAGATTTCAAAGTCGTAATGGGTCGTATGAGGGCCAACATGTAGGTACAAATAAAATAGGTCACACACAACGCCAGCACCAGCGCCCTGGGTGAAGTCCAAAAGGGAACCATCAGTATAAGTATGAAAACCCTCATACTCACACATCAGGAGGATAACGAGTATTAATGGTTTCCAATGCGATGGCTCGAAGAGCAGTTGGTCTACAAGTATGTTAAAATAATTTCAACCTGTAACAATGAGTATTTCAACCTATTAATTTTATAATGTATCCATACGCTATTAATACAGAAGCTATACATAGTTTTGATAAACTCTTCTTGACAGACTGAAATGACATGAATATTAATCATAAAAATATCATTGGGATTTCGGAAATTTAAAAAAGATGGACGCTGATGTATTATAAACAATGCTGACTAAGGATAGCTTTTAAATTTATATACAAGAGGGTTGAACCAATTTTTAAACTAGCCAACTTTCCCTCCTTTCTGTTTATAATACTGAGCGAAATCCAATGAAAAATAATGACAGAAGTTCTAATTCCATTATAAATAGAAATGTAACTTGCCTTAAGGTATCCGACTACCCTAAAATTGTGAATTTTGCCAAAAATTGACAATTTTTTTATGATTTTATTCTAAAGGCCATCTTATTAGCTTTATAAAAATACCAGGTGTATTATTTTCCGATCACTAGAACAAACACTACAAGTGTTTTACTAAAAGTAGATGACATTACTTTAAGAAAGATGTCATATTTTAAAACACGTTTTACTCGAAATGTGTTTTTTGAAAATACTTAAACGGGGCTAGCGATTGCTATAAGAGTTTTGAAAATAATGAACTGTGAAATTTTTTGTGTATGTTCTGTATAATAATAGAAGTGTTTTAACCTTCAGGTTTATCAATCGCTGTTTTATTACAAAATTTACAGTCTATCATGCTAATATAATCACTGTTTTTTTAAGCAATTTCTTATAATAACAAAGATAAAGTGTTCTAGTTTTTGTAAAAATTAAAATATCTTTTATTCTGAAGGTCATTTCAAAAATGAATAACATAGCAACACATCCGAATTGAAAATTTGTTTATAAACTTTTGGTACAGAATGGGTCACGTTTATGTTATTTTTTGTTAATTTTTACCCCTTTTTTTCCCATTTTAGTAATAATAATTTCTTTTTCTATTCTAAATTTTAGCATATTTTTCTTAAAATGTACTAAATATATCTAAAATCAACAAAAAAATTCCCATATCTCCATTTTTTTAAGAAAAAGTTTCGCAAGTAGTCGGATACCATAAGGTGCATTAAAAAACGCTCAAATGATGATGAATCAAGGAATAATAATGTTATTGCCAAATTCAATGATTCAAAAACAGATTCAAAGCGAAGAAGAAAAGAATACAGTCTAAATTGTAGCAAAGCAATAAGTATAAATTTATCTTTACTAAAATAATCATTTGATGAATTTTTTGTATGTATGTATAGAAAAGAGCATTTTTCTTGCATGGCATATTAATAAACAAAAAAGTTTACAAAATTCATCAAAAAATTTTTTTGGTATTGTAGATGAGTAAATGGCATTGCTCAAATGTGTCCCACTTTACCTTTGGAGTGGTTATATGTGAGCTGCACGTTACAGTCCCATGATTTAGAGAAACATGAAAGGAAAAACAAATTCCATTTGCATGAATGCCTTTGTGAAAGTGTTAAAAAAAAAGTATGGTAGTGGATTCTGCGCTTGCTGGCAAACTCGATAAATCAAAAGAAGACACAAAAAGTAGGTAGGGAAAGATGAGTCACGGAGGCCTCAAATCATGCTTTTTAAACGAATGAAATGTGTGTCTAGAAATATATCTATCTATATCATCATAGGTTCTCAACGTGGGTGATAACGCCCTCTTGTGGGCATTTGAGGCTTTCAGGGTGCCGTAAGAGACCCAGAGAAAATTAGAGGGCGTTGAGATGGCACGGAGGGGCTTGGGCAGAAAAACCAAATATAGTCTAAAAGAGACTAAAAAAACACGTTGATTACGTGCTAACAAAAGTTAATACTGTTTACCTTATGTTGATTGTATGTATTTAAATCGTTTCTATATCACATGTACGATAATTCACATATTTCGGTAGACCTACATTAAATTGAATGATATAGAGCATTTTAATTACTGTAGTACCCATGTTATCTTTGTGAGTAAGTACAAATGTTTCGTCCACTGCATTTCATTACGTATATTATCCAAGAAACATAATTAAAATATGTTAACCAGGAATTAACGCGTGATTCTTTAAAAGCTGAAACTGTCAGTTTATATTTATTTTGAAAGCAATAGTTTATTATGAATTGCTTCGTATCTCAAAATCCCTGCCTGTCTTTATAACAGGTAAGCTAAAACTTTTATTCCAACTCTTTTAAATGAAGTTATTCAGTAGCGTTTCAATTCCAACACTATTTTACTTGACTAAAATATATAATATTACAGATTTAAATAGATTTGTAGCTATAGCTATTTCAGATTCGCAAGTAAAAAAATGGGACTTAAGAAAAGAATTAAATTTAAAAAATATATTCTATTAATAATAGAATACTTTTTAAAATTAAACTCTTGTTTTCACCACATGTGTTATGTACGTTCTAATTTCTCTAGGGGGAGGGGGCGGTAACGAAATATTCACTAGAAAAGAGGGCGATATCGAAATATTCACTAGAAAAGTGGGTGCCAGTTCAAAAAAGGTTGGGAACCTATGATCTATATTAATTAAAGGAGCTTGTGTGTGTGAGGGGGGGGGGCGTTGTAGCGCAAACACGGATAGGTTCAGATGCTCGAAATATAGAACACTGAAGAATGTTATAGTGTGCACCTTTCGAAGAAATTTTTTAGGGAGATTCGCTTTATATTTCTCTTTAAAAACAAATGCAATGCTGAAGCGATTTCAGGTATGCTTCGCTACCTAGGTGGCGATCGAAACGTCGCCTGGTCTCGAATCTTGCACCATCTGAGAGGTTGAATTTTTTTTATAGCGACATGGTGCGATTTATAAATAAAATCTTTGATGTAATGATCTTCAAAATTTTTCGGTTGTTCTGTATGTTTCAGTGTATATTGTGCTCAAAATACCTCAAAAAGCTAATCATTTAACTCTTTTAAAGAAAGACTTTAAAATTCTTGAAATGATTTTAAAATGCTACTCATCCTATAATAATTGATGCACACACATGAAACAATTAGGTACAACAAAAGTCGGCGTGCCAGTTTGTGATAACGTGATTATATATATTATTCGTAATATACGCGTTTTTTATGAGTGCTGATTTAAAAAGACAAGTATATATAAATACAACTATTTTTAACACGCTTTTATAAGTTTCACTTGCACGTAACGGAATCTTGGAACTCGATTTTTACCCAATTTGAAAGGTCAGATTAATTCGAAATTTTGCACACATGTCAAGGACCGATGACAATACAATAATTTCAAAATTTTGTTCCATTTTCAGATTTGGCGACTAATTCCATGTACCATTTCAAGGTTTTGCGACTAATTCCAGATCTAGTAGCTAAAAGATTAAGGTGCAACCCCTAAAACGAATACACACTTGTGGTTTAGAAATAAAACAAAAAAGTGTTCTTTATAGGAGCAAGGGTAGGTTGGGTGCGTCAGCTATTTCTTACCATAATATAAACAATTGTCTAGTTTTTCTGAAAATGGAAATAAAAAAAAGACTCATGCATGGGGAAAAAATAATTTATGTTCTAACTGTTAAATATTTTTTATTCTTACAAAGCAATACGTTTAGAAGTGATGATACGAATTAATATTATGGCAATACTTTTAAAAGGTCATAATACGATTGACACTTAATATTTCTTCTCAAAACACTTTGATTTGACATGCATCTACAGAGACGGAATTTTTGAAACATAACGATACGGGACTGATCCGAGGCCCCGTAAACTGGGAGAATAGATACCCTCAGACTCATTAATTAATATCCATTGAAGAGCAAGACTAATTCCAGTCTCTTCCCCGACTTCAAATACCAAACTCAAGAATAAATTCAACAATGAGTAAATGATGGTGTGAAAAACTAAAAAAACATGCTTATAATGTAGATCGAACTAAAAAAAATGAAAAATAAATTATAGTTTAAAAAAACTAAAATACACGCTTTTATAGTGAATTGAACTAAAAAGTAAAAAAATAATTCTTAATATAAGAATAAAATGATTAACGAGAAAATTAATGTCATTGGGGTAAAAGCGTGGGGTGCTTTGTGCAACATTTTTACACTAACTCAGCATTTCGGAATAGAACTAGTAAGAAATAATAACAATTAATATAGAGCATTTACCCCAATGACATTAATTTTCTCGTTCATCATTTTATTCTTATATTGAGAATTATTTTTTTACTTTTTAGTTCGATTCACTATAAAAGCGTGTTTTTTAGTTTTTTTTAAACTATAATTTATTTTAAAAAATAGCATTGTTTTTTTGGTTACATCTATAGTTAGAATAAATATCAAAGCGTTTGGCCTGATAGAAGAATAAAATCTTGGAATTTGAAATGAAAAATTAGTAATTTTTCTTTCTGAGAAAAATCAGTTTAAAGTTTTTATTTGCTGTTTGGATAGGAGTAAAAAGAACATAGAAGTTAACATAACTCTAGCTTTTTTTAAACTTAGAGCTTTCAAATTTTGGGGTTCTAGAGAAAAACATATTGGGCAGTTTAAAGGGGGGCATGGTTCCGGACCCCATACTTCTTTATTTTTAGCGCGTTTTTCACGTAGAGGAACAAAAGCACTATTAGGACGCAAATTTCGTCTTCGTCTTCATTCCATATTTTGTCGTACCTTTTTCTCAGCCAATAAGCAACCAATTGACCCCGGGTTTTCGGCATTGGGTCGCATTTGTGCCCTAGATGAGCCGAATCATATTTAAATTTTCCCATAGTTTTCCCGAATTTTCCTGAATTTCGCTAGTTTATAACAAAATTTGTAAAATACAACATGTGAAAAACACGCTAAAATTACTTGGCCATGCCAATGATTGATATCTTGTTTTTATTGGTGATAATCCTATGTGTATAGTATGTAAAATTTAATTAAGTATTTGTTTTTAACAATTTATTTTATTATAGTTAATGTTAATTATCAATTTAATAATATATTTTGTACTGTTTTCCCCCAAAATCGGCAGTATCAAATAAATATGTTTGGCGGTGGATATATTGAGGTATGATACGAGAATGGTAGACTTTTGACCCTGGACCCCCCCCCCCCCACACACACACCCTTGAAAAAATTTTGTGCGTGCTACTGATAGGATGTATCAGTGCTGTGGTTACAAACTTTGAGGACAGATAGCGTACATATAGATAATGAGTAGGGATTGCAATACCGGTATTTCGAGCCATTTGGACAATTTTGTAATACTGGTATTCAGAAGTTTAAATACCGATTTTTCGGTATTTAATAGTATTTTTAAAATTGTCGCCATTATATCTTCAGGGATCGCCAACATAGCAAAATAGTATACGTTTTTGTTTTTATGGCATCTTAACGGGAGAAATTAATGAGACTGTGAATATATTAAGTTGCATCATACAATCAAGAGAAGTGATAAAATATGTGAGTCAGCTAAAGAGGACAAAAACTATCCTGTTACAGCTCAAAGCGAAATCCAATCCAAAAAGCAATTATCGGCTTAAACCTGTAAATTATTTTGTACTGATAAGGAATTCGACTTAATATCCAGAACTGTATCAGCTCTACTTCCAATAAAACTGACTGTCGATGCATTATGTCGGAGAAATTCTTATTATTAACTGCTAATGCAACAATAAATTTCATGCTGCAGTCACTGAAAGAACAGCACATATCACTATCTAATGAATTATACGTTACAATGAAAAATCTCACAGAAGAAATGCATACCGAAATAGAAAATGCCATACGGTACTTACATAATTATAATGATTTTAAAAATGAAAATGAAAAAGCAGGAAAGAGACTAACCAATTCAAATTTGACCAATTTTATAGTAAATTTTCTTAAATTTTTTTACCCATAAACCTACTCACATTCAGAAGAATTCTGTACAGTTATCGAAGAGGATGTTGACACTAATGTCAATAGTGAAAAGGAATTGTCGCTTGAACAAAAATTAGAATTAGAGATAGCTAAAGAAAAAAAAAAGTGTGTGCTTATGGCCACAAGATAGAAGTGAAAACTTCAAATTTTGTGATGTTATTTCAGGCATTAGTTAGGTGAATAAAAAACAAGGGGATATAAGTATTGTCATAAAAAGTTATTTATTAATATATCTGTACTCAATAAAGTAATATTTTTTGCAAAATATACAATCATATTTGTGAATTAATTGTATTCTAAGAAGGAAACAATAGGTTTATGCAAGCTGAAATAGGTTGTAAATACTTTATAGATACAAAGTGGGAAAGTTTTTGGCTGTTGTACGCGATAGATGGCGCTACGTAAGCCGAAGCATCAGATTACTCCAGTGCTTCTCAAAGTTTCAATATTTAGGACCCAATATTTAATCATAATTTTCATCGTACCCCCCTCCCCTCTTCCATACAATAACAATATATTGAGTTCAATAATAATATCCCTCAGGGGGCTCACCTTCTTTAGGTGAGTACGGGTGTCACAATCCCGAGGTGCCCTAGTGATCTTTTCCCACGGGGTTTACTGTCTTTGGTAAACACGGGCTTCACGAACCCGGGGTACCCTAGTGATCCTTCTCTATTTTCGACCCTCTTTCTTGTCATTCAATTCATTCTTTCTTTCTCTTTACGTCTAGACCACAGATATTAAAACAAATGTTTGGCGCAGTATAGCCGAAATCGGCTCTTGTGCCAATAAACCCCAAAATCACTCACTCACTCACTCACTCAATAATACTATACTTTGACGCTAAAGCTACAATACGTATCCATCGACGTATGTAAACGTCTCGCTCAGCCAAAGCATTAATTTCCCCGAACGTATATATACGTCTTTTCGAAGTACTATATTTTCTGTGCTTTGTTATCCATAAAATTATTCCGAAGACTTTGGAATGCAAAAAAAAAAGGACCTTTACAGTGTTTGAGAAGGATCTACTTATTTCAGAGGATTGTTTATTTATTCCTTTTTTCTCTCCTCCCCCCTCAATACATTAGATACGTGCATCTACGTAGAATCGTTGGGGAGCGAATCGCGTAACTTTAATTCAGTAGTTTAGGGAATATTTATAAACTGAACAAATCATCAAGATAAGTGTTAACTTTTGTAAATAATTTTATATAAAGTGGTTATAATTAAAGTTACACTATTCAGAGGCCTGTAGAACCCGTTCTACTTATCGGATTTCGATGAAACTTGGAATATATGCTATATGGACCATGCGAAAAAGGTTTCTGCAATAATAATAATAATAAATAGTTCAAATTTTGACCACCAGGAGGAAAAGTGGTGCCCAAATGATATGTTAGAATCGTCAAAATTTATTCAATTACAGAATATGCTCAATATGTGCTCCATTGACATCAATAACGTGTTGAAAGCGCATTATAGCGTTTTCAATGGTAGCACGAAGCAACTCACGAGGGATTTCAGCCACATGGCGAAAAATGCTAGCTTTTAAATCAGGTAAAGTCCTAATTCCTCCGCTATAAACACGGTCTTTTAGAAATCCCACAACCAGAAATCGTAGGGATTTAAGTCGGGTGAACGAGAAGGCCATGCATCCGGAAAATGTCTGGATATTACACGTCTATCACTAAAGTTATCACTAAGCAGTGCTTTGACTTGGCGCTTGATATGAGGAGTTGCTCCATCTAGCATAAAGATATTGGTTTGCAATCATTGTCGTTCCTGTAAAGCAGGAATGACTTGTTTTGTAGAAGTTCATTGTACTGTGGGACTCGTGACAGAGCATCTTTTAGGACCTTGTGGAGTGATAAATTTCAAAGAAAAAAGGTCCAAGGATAAACTCAACAGTAAATCTACACCAAGCAGTCACGTAATCAGGATGCAGTGGTTGTTGATGCAGGATATTGGGAGGTGAAGTACCCCATATGCGGCAATTTTGAGTATTCACAGCTCCATCTAAAAAAAAAGTGTGCCTCTTCTGACCATAAAATTTTCCAAGGCCACGCATCATCAACTTCCATTCTCGCCAAAAATCGGCAAGCAAATTCAAGACGTGTTTTCTGATCTTGAGGTTTCAACGTTTGCATCACGTGGATCTTATACGGATACCATTTCAAAATGTATCGCTAAATTTTTCGTATCCTCGACCACGGAATCTTCAACTCGCGTGACACTGATCGACCACTTGCTGAAGAATAGATGGAACTGGAGGCTCAACCATAGCAGTAGCGACTTCTTCCACAGTTTCAGTCCCAACCGGTTTCCGTCCTCTTCCGGGCAGCACACCCATATTAAGAATTTCATAATCATCTTCCTCAAACCAATCCTCGATATGGGGCCTTTTCGCAGATCCTTTAAAAGACGATATTCACGCAAAGCAGCTAAGTGGTTGCTGCCGTTCTGTTAAAACAGTTTTACCACTAAAGCTCGATCTTTTTTTGTAACGGCATGACTAACAATGAAAAACGCACGCTGAATGATTCTCTGGCTATGACTGCAAGTTTATATAGAGGTTTTACGGATTTGCTTAAGGAATATTCGATAAAAGTCACCTGGTGGTCCTAATTTGTACTAATCTTTATTGCAGAAACCTTTTCCCATGGTCCATATAGTATATATTCAAAGTTTCATCAAAATCCGATAACCAGAACAGGTTCTACAGGCCTCTGAATAGTGTAATTTTAATTATAACCACCTGGTATGACAAGCCTATGGGGTCATTGGTAATAATTAATGTTGTTCTTAATTTAATATTGTTAAATTAACTATAAAATACATTGTGCAGCAGAATTCAAGAGTTCATCCACGTCAAATACCTATCACACACACAAAAAAAATTGACTAACTTCTTTAAATATTACTCTTTTGACTTTTAAAAAAATATTTACTCTACATATTGTTTAAATATCTCCTCACAAAATATTTTTTTTCACAATTCCTACTATTATATATATACAGCTCCCTCTCTCTATATATACATATTTATATATCTTGTTCAAATTTTCAATCGCTAATAAAATAATTTCTATTCATCCAATCAAGTTCAAATACATTTTTCAACTTGTAGTGGATGGCACTTTATGTTAATACAGTTTTTTCAAATATTCATTCATTAATTAACGTTTTCGACGCTAAATTAGATTCGTCTCCATTGTTGTAACAATGTAACTGTTAAAACAATGACAAAAGTTAGCGTGGAAAATCGGTTTTTAAGCTAAATGGAGTGTGCATTGTTACAACAATGCAAACAAACCCTGCTCTTTTTTCAGTTCTTACTATTAGTTCACTTTCCCTATATATATCTCGTTCAAATTTCCAATAGTTAATGAAATACTTTTTATTCATCCATTCAAAGTAGGAATTGACTCAAAATTTTGTTTCTACTTAAAACAAAGTCATTTATTTTTGAAAATTAATTCATGCTTAGTCAATCCGTAGTAATTAATTTTTCTATTAAAAACACTCGTAATTTTTTTTTTTTAAAGGAACATTTAAAAGCAAAGGAACATTTGCTCGGAATTGAATTTTTGTTCATCTTTCTCTACTTAAAAAAAGTTTTTCGTGATTCTGTAATAAATTTATTTCAAATAGTAAAACCGTGACGAGATGTATTGTAGATTAGAACTACATAACACATGTACGAAAGACAGTCATAAGACACAAAATAGAATAAATAATTTAACATGATAATCACTTGGAAACAATTTTTGTTTTTTCACATTATCTCCAGCAACGTTGCTGCACTTATCCTGTCGTTTTTATCAAAGCCCCAATTCCAGCTGCACAAAATTCTTAGGGTTGTTGTGTCATCCGCAGTAGAATTTCATGTTGAACGCAGTCGTTATCTGCAAATTGTTTGACCCCAAGATGTTGTTTCTAAGGGCCAAACACATGAAAATAAATGACCATTCGATTCTTTTTTGTGTTTCTTGGTCAGTTGCCAAGGGACTCAACGTGCGCACACTTTTCAGAAATTCAAACGATCATGTATCATGCTGTATGCCGGTACTTCTCAAACTTTCAATATTCGCGACCCAATATTCAGTCATAATTTTCATCGCACCCCCCTCCATACAATAACAATGTATTGAATTCAATAATACTATACTTTGACGCTAAAGTTACAACCCGACTTCAACCTCTTACGTGCCACCGACGCATATAAACGTCTCGCTAACCAAAACGATAATTGTCAAGGACGTATATATACGTCTTTCCGAAGTACGATATTTTCTGTGCACTACTATCATAAAATTATTCCGAAGGCTTTGGAATGCAATAAAAGGACCTTGACAGCGTTTGTGAAAAACTTACTTATTTCATGAGATTTGCTTATTTATTCCTTTTCTCCCTCCCTCCACATACCGCCCCTATGTGGAAAATGGTGGCATTGGGGAGCGATTTGCATGACTTTCAACCAGCAATCAAGGGATTCATTATAAACCGTACAAATTATCAAGATAACTATTAATATTTGGATATCATTTTTAATATGACAAGCCCATGGGTCACTGGTAATTTTTAAACTTGTTCTTGACTTAGAACTGTTAAACTAATTATAAATACACTGTGCAGTACTGCTATATTTACGAGTGCATTTTATATCAGTGTAAATGCGTATTTTATTTTTTAATACGAGAATGTATTTTGTTTGTGTTTACTTTTTCATAAATTAATGATTTTCTTAAATCTTTTGTTTTCGACTTTTCAATATGCTCGCACCCCCCTCGTAGAGTTATCACGCCCCCTAACGATCCACATTGAGCCTGCTTATGCTACAGTTCTTAACTTTCATCCCTCGACCTCCTTAAGTATCAGCATGACATCGCATACTCCCAAGTTTTGAAGAAAAACATCCCTTCCCGACTTAATATTTTGATCAAAATACAAGATCTGTGATGGACAATTTAGTGATCTAGGTTAGCATGGCACATCTTTCAATTTTTCCACGGGGCCTTTACGGTCTGTAAAAAGGGAAATCTCAACGTTACATTAGAGACTCCGCAAACCACAATTTAAGAATCGCTTGCTAAACAATGAGAACATCCTATTGTTGTTGCAATGCTGTTAATTGTCACTCTTCGATCAGCCCGAATCAATTCTTCCACCTGTTTCTCAGTCGATTTTGCCGCACGGTTGCTTGGATCTTCATCAGCAGTTTTGGAACTTGCGAAAATGTCTTCAACCACAATTGTACACTGCTTTACGAGATATAAACACTTCTCTCCATGAACAGGTAACACTTCTTTATAAATTTTTTTATTCAAGTCCTTTCGCCCGCAATCGGACCACAGCAACAATCGTACAATTATTCAGCACCATCGCCATTTTTAAAACTGCATTACGTTTGCGAGTGAAGCTACCAACTAAGTATGAATTGAATATCTTAAAGTTGTACGCGGTTGCCATCTATCACTATTATTTGGAGATACAGTCGACTCGCTTTTTGGAAGCCCCTAGCAAAACTCTTGATATTTCGAACTAAAACAATACGTTTTGGTACACTCAATATTTCGAAGTAAAATTTGTGGCTGGCCAGATTACAACACGCGATAATTCGAAGTTATCCTATAAAACTCTCGACAATTCGAACCCTCACTATTATGAAGTTAGATTCACTTCCCATACCTAATTATCCCACGAGCGGTTTTTTTCCATAACTTATTTTCAGTCCAAATTATGCATGTTGTTAGAATAACTATTTTTGCTTATTATATTTCCGGTGCAAAACGTGTGCCAAGCAGAATTTCGATTTATTCCTAAGCCATTTGTTTTTTCTTTCTCCACCGATGCCCAAGCTTTTGGTGGATAAAGGACAAACTACTTTCTTTTTTATTCCCAGTGCAGTATTGAGTGATGCTTCATTTTACAACCATTACACAAAAATTTTGATTTGCGTTGAATATTTAAGACGAATAATGAATCATATTTAAACAGAAGATGTTTTTTAATATGAAGCACTCAAACTATATATGCAAACTGATTCAGTAGAATCGTTTTACGGTAGAGAATTGAAAGTGCGAAATATAAAAAACCTTGATATAAAAATGTATGAAGCAAAGAGAGGAGAGACGGCGATTTAACTATCTAATAATTTTGTATAGAGCGTTGGAGAGCCTCCAAGAATAGCTTCACATGCCATAGTTGCCGACCCCTGCTATTAAGTATACCCCTAGTTGAGTTTGAAACTGTGAATACGCGTGTTTTAATTTTAGATTTCAAATTAAAAATATTACTTTACAAAGTTGTGGTGATTCTCGAAAGTTTGAATTAGTGAGAGTCGACTGTATTTCGAAGTAAAATCTGTAGAGTATGTTTTCTTTTAATAGTTGTTCTTAATATATGTCTTCTTTTAATACATGACTCTTATCTTCTGGATAACTTTTATACTGTATAACATGTACTTTTTAAAAATCCCTTAAAATAATTTTATACAAAGGAAAATTGTTTTATACAGTTTTAAATTTAAATCTCTTCGGTGAATTTTGGGAGTTTTTTCGTACCCTTCTTGATAATTCGAAGTTTTTCATTGGTCCCTTCGAGTTATTGAGAGTCTACTGTATCTGTAACTATTTTAAATCCTGCCGTATGCATTTATGATTTTCTCTCGTAAATTAAATTTTTACAATTCGAGCAATGAGGTTAAACAGATGTATAACTTGCACACACACAATGGGAGCTGGTCCACCGTTAGGGGGTAACCTCCCTTTCGTAACCTTAGTAAAATATATTATTGTATTGTAAAAATAAATAAATTACTTCTATTTCTCGTTGCACATGTCACACTTCAGTCCAAAAAAAAATCATTTTCATTTAGATTTCTAATTTCAAATGTAAAATAAATAACTTTTTGTTCCAAATTCGATTAAAAAGAAACGAAAGGAAAAATATTTTTTTGTTCTCCCATAAAAATAAAGCACGCTTATCCTTTCTCTCATGAATCATGCGTTTGCTGAGTGTTTTTAGATAATTTTCCTGAAGCAAAGTAGAGGAATTCTTTCCCAAACAAACAGACAAATCAACAATCTCCACCTGATAAAACAGGCAGCCGCGCAAAACGAAAAAGGAAATGTAACAGATAAGATCACGATAAAAAAACACAGAGCACAGACGCATTATGTCGAAAGACCTTCTGAAGGATTTTCAGTTTTGTCATAACTCAATTCGTTGGAACGTCATATGCCACATCACACCGCTGAATCACCTGGACGCGTGGAATTTACTCTACCTGAAATCGAGGTTTATAAACACACGATGCGTATTAAAAGAACACTCAATCTGTCTTCCATATTTTCATGAAATAGTATTTATCTCAGAGATAAAAACACGCTCACAAAAACCGCAGACGATTTTTCAATCGTTCACGAACTCATTAGAAAAGAAAGCGTATAATTCTAAATATTATTGTAATTGAACATACGAATTGGAAACAGTCGTCTGAGGAATGTAAAAAAATGAGCCCGACATTAGTCTTAATGTATTCTTCGAAATTAGTAATCTACGTTTACAAGTCATAAATTCTTCCAAGCAGGGCTATAATTTAAATTAAAAAAATTAGCACACTTAATTTAAATAATTTTTATGTTCTAATGCAACGGTTGAAATCTAGGGCACATGTAAGTTTACGAACATTTCCACTAAGAGAAAATTAATATTTATGAAATCGATTCGCGGGAATTTCTTATGATACATTTTGCGAAGAGCTACTAACAATAAGTTGACACAAATATTGAACCGATTAGAACATTCGCCATTTTTTTTTCGTCTGCAAGATTGGAGTTATCTAAATGAAATTTTAATAATCTGTGGTATCGAGATTTGTTTTGGATGTAGTGGATTTTTTTTTTATTCCGAAAAATAATTATTATAAATAACTTTAGAAAATTTTATTGACGAACCAAACATGTAACAAAAAAAATTTATGATATATACCATATTTTTTCATCTTTAAAAAATCAAAAAAGTATTTCATGTAATTTTTTTTCTTACCATACCCAATAATGTATAATCTGACATCGATTTTCAAACGAAAATTTTTTACATAATGCTTCAGAAATTTAACAAAACAAAATAACGAATTTAACAATTGAAAATTCTACATTAAATTTTAATCAAATTATTTTAAATGTGGATATTATACACAAATGTGCACTAGATACACAAATCTTTGAAGAATATTTTATGGTAGATTTACTGCGTCCTTTAATAGAAGCATATATATATATAATTAAATATCATTTTTGATTACTAGGGTGACGGAAGCACCCCCATTGTACAAATCCATACTCATACCCATACATACCCACCAGTTCATACTCATTGCTGAAATTGTAAAACTAATTTATATTAATTTATATATGTATTATGTAGTTCTATTTTTTTCAAAATATTGTAAGCAAGAAAAAAGTTTTCCAACCTTTATTCTGCATCTTAATTTGCACTCCAATTTAGTGCCTTTTCAAAAACAATGTCCCTAATAACTTTTTCTAAAAAGCATTGATTTTTTCTCCGTCTTTACTTCTGCACCTTGACCAAGCTACGGGGCCGCGGTAGCCTAGTGGTCAAGGTAACGGACTCGTGGTTGGCGTGTCATGAGTTCGAGCCCAGTACCACTGAAGACCCACCGTGTAGGGGAGAGATGCACGTTAAATCTGTCGAGAGCTCAAACGTCCTCCCGTTGGTGTTGTAGTTAGGAGACGGGGTGCCAGCTTAGGTGTCGTCCTCGTCACTTGACCATGGTTCAAAATTATGAGGTCCGTCGCCAAAAATCCTCGAGTAGCTGAACAGTGCAACGTTAATATTCACTCACTCACTTGACAAAGCTACAAACAATTGTCCATGAATAAGAATTGTTTCCTTTGATGTTACATATAA
The DNA here is from genome assembly GCA_019973975.1 of Trichonephila clavata. Lineage (NCBI taxonomy): Eukaryota > Metazoa > Arthropoda > Arachnida > Araneae > Nephilidae > Trichonephila > Trichonephila clavata. Next base: position 48,878 of record BMAO01023480.1, read on the forward strand.
ACAGTCTTTTTCAAAACTCTGATCCTGTGATTTATCACTAGCCATGGCAAATGCCCATCTTACAGAAATTGCGTACGCTTCAGTACGAATGGCATATCCAAATCTCCTCGAGTGTCCAGTGTGATACTTGGTATACATAAAATTTTGCCTTTCTTATCTCTTGATAAAATTTCCCACTGCAGTATAGTTTTCTGAATATTTTTCACTACCAATCTCGTTCCATTACACAGTCCATCAGTTGTATATAAATTTTTAATTAGCATGGCGATACAGACTAATTTCAATTCATACCCGATGGAGTTTGTGATGAGTGATATTCAGGCGGATACTGTAACATAACGATTTGTAAACATAATATTGACAGGATTTACAGCCTTTTTATTATTGTTGTTATCGTGTGTGTGTGATAAATAAATAAATTTATTACATCACGAAAAACTTTTTTATATATAGAGAGAGGTGTTAATGGATTTGTACCAAGAGTTTCCCTATCAAGGAGCCAAAACTGGAGGAGAGGGGAACAAATCTGTAACCCACACACACAAAAACGTTAATTTCTCGTTAGATAAATAACTGGACGAGTGGTTTGTTATATCCAAGAACATTCTGTGTGAAAGAAAATAACGCTAGAAAATTAGCAGAAAATACTTAAATAACAATTTATTAAACTATTTAAATACCAAAAGGGGAAAAAAAGCATCAGTGCATCAAAATACGTGAGAACAAACAACAAATCATATAACGCATTATTTCCTACAACTTCTACAATTTCATGTACTCGAAGTCAATATACAAGAGTAAGCTCATTTAACATGTGTAACAGGATAAATAAAATGTGATACCTGTTAAAATTATACACTACATGTAAATTTCTACATTCGAAAAAAACACTGTTTCTTTAATATAATTTCTCAGTACAAACATATGATATTTTAATTCTAAAATGGATCATTATTGCAGAAAACGTTTATCTTTTATTTTTTCACGCAGACGATAATCTCTCGCATACGTTTTCAATCTCTTATAAATATTCGAAAACGTTTATTTGCAAAAGATCCATTTATAAAAAAAAACTGAAACATTTCAAAGATAAGCAGAAAGTATGCAATTATAAGGCTAACATTAAAGGTTCATAAATTCGAAATAAAAATAGCATTTTATATAAGAATTAAACACATAAGCTATAAGAATTTGAATAATATAACATGGAAATACATTTAAATGGCATATTTGTCAAATAATAAATACAATACAATAAACAAACGATTGAATTTGCCATAAAATGGTCCCAAACATACAACTGTATGTGGAATGAAATCAAAAATGGAATTAGAGAACTAAACAATTAGAATAAAATTATAATAATAAGATAAAATGGAACTAAAAAATAAGTACAAAGAATATTATTTAAGTAAAATTTAGAAGTACCTTTAATTAACTAAGTACGATATAAAATATTTTTTAATAAAACAAAGCTGTCTAAAAGTAAAATCATAATTTCTATAGGCAGAACAAAACACATGCAAAAAATACAATTTATCTAACGATTCAAGAAACATTTTTTGTACTCTGAGAAGCAAAATAACAAAAGTATTCTTTACAAGTAAAGCAAATTACAAGGAATACAACTATTTAAATATTATAATTTGTATGCAAGGAAATAGATCATAACACTTATAACATTCCACATAAATAATGTGAAGCAAATGTTTTTTTTTTTAAATCTCAATTCTTAGTATATTGCACTTGCAATTGAATAAATGATGAACAGGCACTTAGCATAAGACCCCTTTAAGAGATAATTCTTTCTCAAAGAATTGTTGCTTTTTTTCTTTTCTTTTTTTATGTTAAAAATAACTGGATAAGTGAAAAAAGATTAAAATATATTAAAACGCGAAAATCATTTTTAACTCATGTTCAAGAAAACTGAAACGAAAAGTGTGTAAAATCAAAAATATTTGAGGGCAAACACAAAACAGAGTCAAGGAATTTTCAATATAAGAAACTGTTGATTTAATAACCTTGCTTTGTTAAAATCATCCCAGTATGTAAAAATGGATTAAAAATTTATCAAATAGGATTTCACAAATTTTCTTTCAGGAAATAATATAAATCATATACTTTTGGTTTTACAAAATGAACTAACTTAAGATGGCACTTATTTTTTTACAAAGAAAAAAATTAAAAATACTTATAAAAATAATTTTTTAAAAAAAGCAGACATTGATTACATAATTTGAAGAGTGATAATTCACTACAGAACAAAATTTTATTTTACGAAAGATATCAATTACTGCTTGCAATATATCTAACTGCACATAGAATTTACAAATGAAGCCTTGATTTCATCAACTATCAAATAAGGGCTGATTGCCACACAGACACAATTTTCCCCTTGAGAGTGTGGGTAATTTATTAAGTGTCCTACCAAAGGCAATGTCATGAAAGAAAAAAAAGATGTGAAATACAAATGAATAAAAATATATATTTCTTTAGTATGCTCTGTAAAATCGACCCAAGAATCTTCTTAACGGACGAAAATCTTCTTAGAAGGTGGTACTAAATGTTCTGGTAAATCTAATGGTAAGTCGTGTCCTTGAAGTTTTATATTAATCAAATGCATTGCAAGGGCGAATTCATCTGAATCCAGCATACCATCCTTGTCTATATCGGACAACTTCCATACTTTGCCAAGGACAGTATTGGGAAGTTTCGACTTGACCATCTCCGACTTAGCGCTGGCACCAGAGATTTTACCATCCACAGGGTTCAAACCCTGGAAGACGTCGTCGTACTTGTATCGCTCCTTTCCGACAATCCATTCCGTATCCATGGATCCAGCATCCACACCTTCGCCCCTGCCATACGTGAAAGGACTTTGTTGCACTCCGTCGAAAGCACCCCCTTTTACATTGGATTCTTCTTTCGATTGCATATGTTGCTCTTGCGGAATCTGGGCCATTAGACGTGCAATGTCTTCTGCTAGCATCTTATCCACAGCGTCCAAAAGCCTTGGCTTCAAAGGTTGGAACTTAGTGAAATCCATGCCCATCAACTTCTCTTGCATATCTCGTAAGTCGGGGAAATCTCCGGGTGGTAGGTGATGCTCCCTCTGGATCTCTTCGTAAATATTGCGCAAGTTTTTGATGAGCTCCTTTTTCTTGTTGTCTTTTCCGAACATAGATGGCATATTGCTGCGTAACGAGCTGATGATGTAGGCATGTACCTGGAAAGAAAAATTAATAAATTTAGTTTTCCAAAAAAAGTAACAAAGATATGAAACAATATACAGATATATTCAATGCATTAGTATAGATTTATAAAGTAAAACGTGATAATTAAGATTCTACAACAGGGATGGCGAACCAGTGGCACGCGTGCCATTGATGACACAATATTTTTGGCACGCCAGTGATCAAAATGGTTTGCATTTTATTTCAAAATTCCAAAGTTCACTATGAAGTATAACGAACAAACGCCAGTGATCGGTCCGGGGCGGCGGGGAGCACACTCGTTTGTTATTGTCTAGCCTTAATGACGTGGAAGACTACAATAGCTTATGATGTAAATTTGTCTACGCATAGCATAGTCAATTTCATTGACACAACAGTATTTTAAAGTTTATCTGTGCTATATTTATGATTTTTAACTGTTATTAAACATGGCTAGTTCAGCAAAAGAACAAAAAATGCTAGACAGTAAGTGTAACCGAGAATTTCAAATTGGGTGGACCGAGAAACATGGCATTATTAGTAAAGGCAACAAAGAACGGTGTGTGTTTTATGTACTGAAATAGTGGTGTGCAGAACATCGTCTGTAAAATGGTGTTTTGAAACATATCACAAACCCTCCAGCCAAAAAAAAGTGAACCACTGCAAAAGTAATTAACTGCTTAGAAACTGTTAAGAACAGATGACTCAAATTCAGCATGTCAGCTACAAAAAGTAACATCTTACAATCCTAATATACGTTATTTGTCATCCAATCTACAACAGAAGTCACACTAATGTTACTTTAACTTGGATTATACGTATAATTAAAACATTTATCCCTATACAGTGCAAAAGGTATATTTTCGTAGTAAATAGAGTTTTGTATTGTTAGTATTTATTATTATTTTTCCAATAATCATAAGTCAAAATTATTTGACAGCACGTCTATACCTTACAAAACGCTCTTTTAGAAAAAATGGCACGTTCATCCACAAAGGTTAGCCAACCCTGTTCTACAATAACAGGGATAACATGGGCATAAAAAAGGGAATTTCTAGAATTGAGTAAATGAAAACACACACACAAATGATTAAACAAAACTACTGAATGGCCCAGGAGGATAACAAACAGGTCACTCCATACACCACGAATTTTCACTACGAAAAATGCAGTCAATGAATACATTAAAAACTTCCATCCAACATAGTTTGTAGCATAATGCGACTACTCCGTACATAAGACGACTACATCGTACGTCTATCTTATAATCAGTATCTTAATTTTATGCACTGAATATACATATCGCTTTTATTTTAACATCAAATCTATTAATATCCAAAACTTATGATTAGAAACTATTTGATTCTTCAAGAGCATTCCACTTACACGCTGAATACGGTGTTTTCGTTTATTAGCAAGGAAAAAAGCAATAAAAAAGGGGGGGGGAAGAGAACACGAAATAACGTAGCAATGAAAACAATCCATACACGACATTAGCTCACATTTTTATGTTTTATGATTTCATGCAAAGAAAAAGGCGAAGTTCACGAAAATCGTGAGAATTGTACAAGAGCATGAACTTTGTTTTTGCACCTGCACGAATATTTTTCTTTAAAAAAAACTTTCTTGTAAATACAACGGTGAACATATAAATATAACGCACTAAAATATTTAAAAAACATTCGAAAGTTTTTTTTTTTTGTACTTTTTTAAAGATGTTTACATTTGAATATTTTTTTTCGTATTCAACAGAAATTTATCAGTGTGTCAAGTTACTCCCACCTTCCTTATCGTTATCAAATTTTCCCCTGAAAATAAATGCAATTTAAAAATTGAAAACGATACATACAAACCTTACTGGATTAATTTTTAAAAAAATGAGTTGTTTTTCAAAAAAAAAAATTTAAATTTCTAAAAAATATACAATTTTTAGATTTTTCAAAATAAACAATGAAAAAAAACAATGCAAGTCAAAATTAACAAATGTTTAAAAAAATTTTACACAAATCCATTAAAAATATCTATTTTTTTTTTAATTCAACCGATTCAACCGTATGAAACATTTTTAAAACTTATAAATACAAGCTACGTTGATGCATAAAAAGAGCTAATGTTTTAAATTTCATGCAATTATCAAGAATGGATTTAGAAATACTGCATTTCAAGTATAAAGTGGTATCAAATTTCTGCGGAAAAAAATTAATCTTAATTTTACTCTTGAATGAGAAAGTGGGAATTACATTAACATCGCACAATAAAATTGCATGAGGCTATTGGCGATGAACCTCGTAATTTTCAACCATGGTCAAGTGACGAGGACGACACCGGAGCAGGCACCTCCACTCCCGACATCCACATCAACGGGAGGACGTTTGAGCCTTGACATATTTAACGTGCATCGGCCCCTTCTATACCACAGGTCTTCAGCGGTACTAGGCTCGAACTCATGACATGCCAGCCACGAGTCCGTAACCTTGACCACTAGACAAACACGTCCTCTTTTACACTTTCGTGTATGTAATTGCACCCTCCACTAGCTTTATAACTACCTCTGACTTATTTGAACGTTTTTTCGATATAATTTGTAATATATCTACGTTTTGAGTGTTGTCCTTTTTTCAAGAAATCCTTTTGCTAACATTTTCACAATGAATAGGAAAATAACAACATTCGATATTAATTTTTAAAGCAGAAATAAATAAAATAATGGCAATAGGTATTAGATAACTTACTAATTTTATCTTAATACGCTGTCATTTCATACACGTCTTGGATTAATCACATCAATATAATTTATTGAATGGATCTTACTGATGCATTAATGAATTCCCTGCTCCCCCCCCCCATTTAATAAATGGGACTTTCATAAGTGTAAAGTAAATTAGAATAATTTTAACCTAAACAAAAGAGATACCGAGGGAGGGGGGCGTAATAAATTATAAGTAAAATCAAAGTAAATGATACTTTTATTATAGAAATAAGAACGGTAATTGCCCCATCTTTATTTATCTTAGCAAATCTTAAGATTTTTTTACAACGAAGACTAATTAATGAAATTGATTGGTTCTCAGTTAAACTAGGCATAGTCTTAAAGAATGAGATTCATCTCAGAACCATCAGGATGCCCAAGAAAGGGGGGGGGGAGACTTTGAATTCAAATACAGTGGGGTCTCTATTTAATAAGTCGCAAACCCTACAAAAAAAAAGTTCGTTGGGTGAAAAATTCGTTAGAGATTAACCTTTCAATTAACCAGGTTCTTGGTTCCAGGAAAAAGTTCGCAAAATACGAGATACTCGTAAAAAAAGAAGTCTAACAGGATTTTATTTTATTTTTTTATCAACATTTCAATTTGATACTGCACGAAAAGTGCCAGTTTAAAGTCATTTCGGGCCCCTGGCACAAGCAGTTCCAAGGAGGGGCTCTTGGTTCCGGTTAAGTCCAGCTTATCTGGGCTCTTCCCGGCCCCTGGGTATTCCACTAAAGGTTTGGCCTAAAAGGGTTAAGAGCTACACGTACAAACCATCCCCCCCCCCCCAAAAAAAGCAACAAGCATTTCTGTGCTCATAATTTTCAAACACAAGTAAAAGATACAAAGCAAATACTCATCAAGAAAAGCACAGGATAGGAAAAATATTCCATTCCATTCACATTATTATCTTCATTGTAGGTATAGAGTTTAGAATTAAAAAAAATCCAAAAATAGCAGGAAAGTCAAAGAGAAGTGAAAACAAAATTTGTCACAAAGGATTAATCACTTGCTAAAATTGCACTCTCCGCTTCCTGTTCTTTCTATTTCAAATAACTGAATCATCATTCGATGAAGGAAGAATGATTCACGTAAAGGATTTAGAACTATTTACATATATAATATATATGTTACCGGCAAAGTATGAAATCCGGCATTCTATACAATGCCTAAATCTAGCCGGCAAGGTATGAAATGATTCTTATTTCACACATTGCCTAGGCATTCTATAGAATGCCTAATGAGAAACCGGCAAAGTATGAAATACATCTCAGATTCATTTTGAATATTGTCAATAGGCAAGACAAAACTTTTAACGCGTGTCTCCGGCTCAGAATCTGTTAGTTGTACATTGCTGTTTGTTCGGAAATGTCAAAATACTCAATTTTACTTAAACTTGTTCAACAGAAAATGGTTTTTTTCCTGTGCTACCTCAAAATGGAGGAGCAAGCTATAGTGTTGGAGAAGGAGCCATGGTCTATATATAGCAATGGTCGGAAACCTGTGCCACATGTGGCACGCGGTACAATTCTCAGAGGCGCTTTTGCACTATTCAACAAACTTGTAAATTTTTTAATTCTTTCAAAAATGCTCTGCTGTGTGGTTCACTGAATCATATTGTAGATTGGTTTGACACTCAACAGCTAAAACGTTGCCGGCCCATTATCCATAGACGTGAAACAACTATTCAACGGCTAGTTGCCCAAAACACGAATTGATGCTAAAAAAAAAAGACTTTTCTTAACTGAAATTACTTACTAAAAGTTAATAACTGATATAAAAAAATGCTAAAATGACAACAAAATAGGAACCCAGGGACTATTGGTTGCTGAATAGCTATGATGTGATGTTTGCGGAAAATAAAAGTATAAACTCATTTTAACTGTTAAAGAAGGCGTCAGTACCATAAAACAGTGGTCCCCAACCCTTGGTCCGTGGATCAAAGGGTATCAATCCACTCAAGGAGCATTAGATTATTTCTATTTTATTTACTGGGGTGTATTTTTCTCGTGTTTGTGCGACTTTCCATGGAAATCACTTTATATTTTATAATTATTTTTGGTGCAACTGAATTTTATTCTGAAGGCATCTTTAAATACAATTAAATTATAAAATCAAAACAATCTACGTCCCACCCTCAGCGGGCCGCCGTAAAATTATCAAACGTTGACCGGACCGGAAGAGAAAACTGTTGCGAAGAACTGCTGTACAGTATTACGTCACGGATTCTCCCCCCTCCCCAATGGGGCTGCAGAATTGGTATATTTACCATTTTCAGACCCAGTACATTCCCCAGGGGCTGGTATCCCTTTTTAGTGCGGCACCATGTAGGCAATACCAATTGTCGCCGGTAACTTGGACACACATCTTGACGATGTGAACTTGTTCAAGAAATTTAATTTACCAAAAGCAAAATTAAATTACGGATTTTGGGGATGTGGTAGAATTCTGAAAGAACTTTCAACCAAATACAAAAATGTTACACGTTATATTATTGAACTGTACATCCACCTACGTGAAACTTGCCAGAAAAAAACAGAAAATTATTTTTTAAAAAAGATATTGTAGTACAAAACTTGGATTTTTTTCCCGAATGCCAATATATTGGCACTTGTAATGAGTGAGAAATAGGATAGTTTCTGTCAACCTGGAACTTCTGAATGAATTTTAATACAAGTATATGCGAAATCACAATTTAACAATAATTTTTTTAATGGTAGTCTCATTATTTTGTCAGAATAACATTTGTACTTTTAGGAATGTAAGTCATTGATATAATATCCTTATCATGACCTTTTTTCATACTTTGCCTAAATAGCTTTGGGTATTCTGTACAATGTCTAGACAAAGTATGTAATAAATCTCATATTTCATACTTTGCCTAAAAACGTCCGGCATTGTATAGAATGCCGGCATTTTATACTTTGCCGGTAACATATATACCACATTATTTTACAGCATAAATGAACTAATTACAAAAAATCGCAAATAAAACATGATACAAATAAATATCTAGAGTACCATACCAAGGTACTAGGGAACAGGAGGAGCAATAAAGTGAGCCACAAAATAAGAGGAAAGGATTAATATAAAGTAAGATTTAAATCTTCATTCAATTGGAGAATTAAACCCTAAACAAAACAAACAAACGAATTATGTTTACAGAAATAAAAATTAATAACATCTTATCCAGTGCACCAGAAATTGTTTACTTTTTAAAAAAAGGGGAGGGGGAGACTCTTGAATTTTGTCGAAGATATCTTTTGCTATTTTAAAACAAGAAACATATTTGAATCGCTAAATAAAGAGCTTAACAATAATTTACAAGAAGCTGCGGTGGACGAAGGTGTTGGATTGCTACGAAAATCCAGCGGTTACATATAGTGCGATTCGTATCCCCACAGAGACAATCGCGATTAGGTGTCGGAAACTACTTTTTGACCCCGAAGCCGGTGTTATAGAATCAGTTCAAAACTCCCTCACAATCTTTATAACCAGTTTATTTTTAATATATATATATATATAAGGAGTGAAAGACTGGCACAAAAACCTCGGTCACGTGATGAGGATGACTCCTAAGTTGGAACCCCATTCTTCGAACTTCAACAATTATGCTAACGTGAGAACTTAGAGCCATTACAGATTCAATGTGCATTAGGCCCTTTACATTGCGGGTGTGATGTTCTCGCCACACACCTGTGATTCGGCTTCTTTGTGGGTATGGTCACCACACATGCAATGACACTTGCACCCTTAAAAATATTGCGCGGTCCTGTCTTGGACATCGCCTGGCAACCTTTAACACTAAGAGGAACCCTTCTCCGCCCACAAACCGGATGTATCTCGAAGCTAAAGACGCCGACCGCTGTCACCCTTGAAGCCTAGAGAGGGCAGAGAGCGAGAGAGAACGGGAGATGGGTCTCAAAACTTCGCCGAAGACGGACGTCAAAAACTCCTTCCTCACAAAACAACAGAAGTTGGACTTTATTAATCTAATTACTTAGTTAATAACTTCAATGTAAAATTGTAAATAATAGCTGTGACGTAATTAAACTTAACATTTATTAACCAATATCACGCTACCTTTATTTGTCTGAAACGTTACACGGGTCTTCAGGAGCATTGGGACTAGAGTTCCCGACTCAATAGAAGCAACGCCTGCCACTCGTTTGTGACAAGGACCACTTAGCTCCTGCGACCACTTGAATTCAAAGAGCAAGATTGACCGCTAATCAAAGCCTGTCTAGAATGAACACTACACATCTGCTAAATTGCTACTAACTTTATAATTTTTTTAATTGAATTTTATTTTTAAAAATTATTTCAAGTCAGTCATTTTTATGGTAGCCAAATATGTGCTAAAAGCTATATAATTATTGAAAAGGATAATAAAAATCAGTAGTTTCGAAAAATTCAGGTTTGAAACAATTGGATCGGTTACTGGGAACAACTACCGTATCAGGTTAATGATGACCTACTTTCGGAATTTCTATTTATGGGAAAAAAGAAAGGATGTTTTAAAAGTTGAAGGTATATATAAGCGGTTTGAATAGCAAAAGTTGTAAACCTATGTATACAGTTAATGAACCTAAATGCGCGTGTGGGGGAGGGGGGAGAAATACAAATTTTTTGAAGTTATTTATTTGTTATTTTTAATTAATTTAATTTCATTTTGATGAATTTGAATTTGCTTTATTTTTTTTTTTAAAAACATGATAAAGTATTTAAGGTATAATTTTATTAAATCGAGAATCATCATCAGTGTGCAAATTTATCTAAGACAATTCTACGACTTTTAATTAATCCAACTGTTTCACTCGTTCTTTTCTACAATAGCATTACAACTTAGACAAAATTACAGATATCTGGCTGTTTACAAAAAAAGATTGAAAGACGAGTTTAATTTAACGCCAACTGTAGTTGATTTACCAAAACAAAATACACCACAGAACTTAATTACATAGTTTAGTTTAAACAAGCAAAGCGATTTTTTTTTTTTTGGCCTCTGGAGGTGTTTGAAGCACTTAATTTGAAACTTCATTAGTATTTTAGCATCCCAAAAATGAATGTAGCCTAGTGGTTTCGGTTACAAATTCGTGACCGGCGTATCGAGTCCTTGTACCATTGTAGAGGGGCTGATGCTCATTAAATATGTGTGTGTCAAGGCTCAAAATTCTCTTGTTTGCGTGGTGTGGTAATTAAGAGAGGGAGGTGCAAGCTCAGGTGTCGTCCTCGTCATTTGACTGAGGCACAAAATTACGAGGTTCATCGCCATAAGTCCTCGCGTTGCTTTATAGAGCGACGTTTATAAACTTTCATTCACTTACCCAGATAATAATACAGCTTGTGACAGTCAAATTTTTCTTCCAAACAAACATTTATCCTCCAATATAATTCGAGAAAAAAATTCCGCTCACAGTAATCAAAAGTCAATTTTTACAGTCGATTGTCAAGATATTTCATCCATCACAACACGCAAAAAATTTTTTTTTTTTTTTGCCGAGATCGAAACCACTTTCGGATTAATGCTTCTGCTTCCTACAATAATAAACATTTCTCTTTTTCGGCGGCGAATAAATGTTACGAATGCAACGAAGCATATCGAGTGCATTAAAATGCCTACAATTCTGTCTACAATGTTGTTGTACAAGAAAAACTAAACGATTTCACAGTCAATAAGGAACTCCAAACAATAATAAAAAAAGACAAAGCATTACGCCAAATGAATACATTTTCGATACGATTTTGTTTGGACCATGCAAATTATATTGGAAGTGGAGTCGTGGGCGTACACAAACATCGCCCCATTTATAAACACCATCCGCTGTAACTGTGACCATAAGAGGAGGAAGCATCCAACCGCGACACAGCGATAGTGGAAAGGACAAAGAATTATTTTGTTTCACACCCGGACTAGGCAAAAAAAGTAAAAAAGAACGCGGCCAAGCTTTGAGAGATTTTTTTTTTTTACACTTTGGCAAGTAGAATGTAAGAGGCTACTTAAAGATGGATGTGTGTGAATAAGGTCTATTCTACTGACTCACAGCGACGCTATCCTCCGATACAGAGTTCTTTCTGCTCCAAATTAAAAAACTAGCAAAGTTCAAATGGTTTTATATTCCCAGAAATATATATTTGTAAATTAGTATATGTTTTTTCGATGGTTTTATATCATTTATATGCGCGAATTGTTAAAAAAAAACCAGAAAACTTAACAGTTGATAATCAAGCGATATTACATTATTCAATACATATTGTAACGTAGACTGCAATTACATCCAGAAATTAATGAAAACTCATATATCGTTAAAAACTCAACTTCTTTTTCACAACTAAAATTTCTAATATAATCCTTCTAAATTTAGAGAGAAGAGCATGTAATCAACATAAAAGACAAATTTGTTTCCGAAAAACTGTTGCAAAGAATTATTGCTGATCCTCATACCACTCCCAATAAAAAATATATTGCATAAATAATCAAGAATAGAACCCTAAATTAAAATTGCTAAGGGGGGGGGGTGCAGAAATATGTTTTTACGGAGGGAAAAAAGGAATAATTTATTGTGTATTCTGGCGTACTTTGCCTATGACCATTGAGAATTTGCCCTGCACTGAATGGTTTTGGTTGCGTTGTTGAAAAATATTGGAAAGCACGCGCATAGTAATGTCATAATGGCATAGGAATGTCATCTCTTTTAAATTAACAGTATTTCGATACAAGCAGAAGACTAATTTTTTTTATGCTGATCTCTTTTTTTTAATTTTTAAAGCTATCATTTTTATATCCGGCGTATAGCTTTGATCTTATTTTTGCGTTAAAAGTGTGCGTTATACACTGGTTGATGTGGTAAAAATGACAAGAGAAAGAATTATTTTTATATTAGAATATATTACACAGATTTTATAGCAAGTTCAATCACAAAAAATGTATAATATATCTCTGTATATATTTGTAATATATCAGCTACACAGTATAATATACCTCTACCGTAAGTTAATATTTCTTAATATAAATGAGAAATTAACTTACTATATCAACCCTATTCGCAGAGAATTAGCGGGAAAAAATTCTATATTTATTTAAAAATAATTTTTCCTTTTAAATAACTGCTTATGGGAACAAATGATTTCACGATTTGTTGCGATGATATGCAGGATTGTTTAAATTTCTCTAACATTAGTTTTAACCTTCATAAAAGCAATTTGCTAAATTTAATTATAGCTGAATGCTTCGTCAATTCGTTGAACTTTTCCTCAATCGAAAGATGAATAAATTTCAAAATTGCTTTTAAGCTTAGTTACTCTATTTGAATAGGCACATATTAAGATTTAGTATGGTATTGTTTCATGCTTAAATACACGTAATCTTTATCATACCATTTGGATCAGAATCACTATTAGACTTGGAAACACATATACCTCATTTTAGAAAATTGTGCTATAATAATGTATTCAAGGTCTAAAAGCATACATTTATCTTTTTCTCATAAGGAGAAACTGAGCAACGAAATTAAAGAATTTGATAGTTAAAAAAAATTAAACTTTACATTTAGAGAATGCTGCTATTCGTTCAATATAGTAAAATCATAATTTGTATAAGCGAATAGTAAAACTTCTATTGGTTTCATTCCAAGAACAAAGGGAGGGGCGAGGTTCTATAAACACATTTTCATCATTTTTTAAGACTGATTGTATTCCAGGTGAGAGTTTATAAACTTCGCTCGTAATTTTGAACCTTGGCCAAGTGACGAGGATGACACCTGAGCTTGCACCACACACCATGCTGAGCCTCAACAGATTTAAAGAGCATCGGCTCCTCTGCACGGCGGGTCTTCAGTGGCACCAGGATTCGACCCCGCAACACGCCGGTCACGAGTTCGTGACCATAACCACTAAGCTCCATTGTATTTCTGGAGACCAATTTAAGTTTTAGATCAATGCTGGTTGAGCATGGAGTTCCTGGATAATAACTAAATTTAATTCCATTTATACAAAAGGGGGGAAAGTAATTGAAGTTTATGTAAAAAATTTATGATTTGTTAAATTTTTTTGTTATTGTCAAAATTATGAAAGCTTACATGTCAAAATTTTATGTATTTAAGAGAATACAATTTTATTTTACTAATAGATCTGTAAAAAGAGTTAAGCAAATACAGATCCGGAAAGTTCACTCTCCCTCGCAAAAACAAAGTTCATTAAAATTGCACCAAAAATTAATTTTATTCTGTTCATAAATAATTATACTCCACGTGTGAAAAAATATTGTTATTCCTTTTCCATCCCTTTTGTATTACTTTTTAAATTATATATAACTGATAAACAATTCAGGAATATTTTAGAACAAGTATCACATATGTATAAAGCAATAAAAATGTTTTGAATTTTCGAAAACATGATATCAATAACACGAATAATTAAAACTCCCGTTTATCAATCATTTTTAAAATCGCGAATGATTCGAATGTAAAAAAGTGTATCCGGGAAAACGAAAAATGAAAGTTCTCCTTCACACACACAGTTCCTTTTTCCTTCCGATTTCATAAAATACTCGTACGTTGTCTATTTTAATGATTTATACGAGTAGATTTACGGGTCTTTTAAGAATTTACGGAAAGATTTTCAAATATATCGATGGATTATATTTTAATTCCACAATCTCGGATGCACTGTATTCCAAGAAAACTGACTTCCTAACAAACTGACCCAGTTATGAGAAGAAAAGCAGAATTTCCATAACATTATGTTTACAGCAGGGGTGTCAAACTCACGGCCCACAGCAAACATCTTTGCAGCCCGGCCAATATATCGGCACACAACAACATATAATAAAATTTTAAAAAATTATCCCGAAATAGGGAAGAAAGTAGCAGAGAAGAGATTTCAAGTGTCAGAAGTAAACATTAAATTTTTCTTGTTCTTTTAGACATGCTTATTATAGTGTATCAGTCGAAATAAACCTACGTTTCTATGAATATAATAATTTTTTTTTTGCGGCCCATCTAAAGTTAAACCTTGTTTGCTTGAGTTTGACACCCCTGCTTTACAATGACCTTTTCTGTAGCAAATCGTAAGGAAACAAAGGACAGGAATAAAAGCGCTTAATGACAGGCCCAAGTAGGGATTACTTTTCATCCCAGTCGTCTAATGCATGCACTTCGAACACAAAGGTGTTCAGTTCAAACTACTTTGACCCCAAGCACAGCAGCCAAGATCATCATGGGTCATTCCCCCTCCCCCCGCTCATCACCAAAACACTTGATTCCTGTAACTATTTCAAAATAGACATGGAGACAGCACCCTTAACATACACCTTATAAATTACAAAATTACTTTGCACTATTTAAATTTAACAGCTGCTTATATATAATTATTTTCACGAACTTTGAAATTACCATGTTTTTATTCTTGTCTGTCCGAGTGGAATTATGTAATTGATTTTAAACTAACTTCACAATGAGTTAGACACTTGAAATTTGGACCATTGCTCAAAAGTGGATGACAATGCATGGAAATGTAAAACAAGAAGTTCTAGTCTCGAACCCGGGCCCCGATTTTAACAAAGGGCCCGTAACTTCGGAACTTTAATGAATTTACACAAACAAAGACCACCTGTCCATAGCACGGGTCGAGTTGCGCCTACGTATACAATTTCGTGGCTCTGGGGTTAAAGAGGGACACCCAGGCTACTAAGTTTTTTTTTTTTACTCGCTTTCTTTTCTGTCTGTCCAGATGGAATTTTGTAATTGTTTTTTTACTAACTTCCCGATGAACTAGACTTGAAATTTAGACTATAGCTCAGAAGTGGATGGCAATGCGTGAAAATGGTTATAAAAACATGGTACATAAAATTTGTTTTTTATTAAGAAAATTATTTCTATATTCTTCTCAGCTTTCAACTCCACTAAACCATCGCGTAATAAGCAGCTACTATCCAAAAGTAACAATCTCTAAAATATATCTGAAAGAAAACCAAATATTAAAATATGCTTTAGAGCAATAACCACAGAGAGAGAAAGAGGTAAAGAGAGATAGAGAGAACTACTCTCTTCCTCTACCTACTTATAAATTATTTATCACAATTGTAGAAAATTCAGAATCTGTCTAAAAGTATTGGAACTGAAATCTTTCTAACTGTACGCGGAGAGAAACATGCATGTAATTAAAGTTCTGAAAAGTGTGATACATACACAAACTATTACTCAATGAGAATGACAACCAAAATATACATAAAATTGATTTGCACGATTTTGTTCCCTTAACCCTCCGCTGTGACCTTAATACATTAATAACTTTTCCTGATTTAGTGCTTATCACCGACAAAATTTGGTTTTCTAACTGGTCTAAACCACTCCAAAAGTATTACATTTCCTCAATGAATAAAAATATATAACAGCTTAAACAGGAAACTATTCGAATTAACACAATGGTCATATACACAGTTTTTGTAATGTACACTTGATTTCAGCCAGAGTTGCGACCATCAGTTAAACAGAGGGTAAAAGCGAAATTTCTTATTACATATATAAATTGAAATTTGTTTTACGAAAATATAACATTTGGTCTTAGGGGAGACGGTATAATTTATAAAAATCTTTCGTTTAATGGTTTTCACAAATTTTTTGATCGCCTAAATGTATATGAAGAATGTAAAATACAGTTTTTGCGCTCAAAATACCGCACAAAGCTAACCATTTAATGTTTTACAGAAAAATTTAAACGCTCATGATATTATATTAAAATGCTATTCCTCCTACAGTAATCGAAGTACACACGTGAAATCTAATTCACAAGTACATTGAACTATGTATAAAAAAAGTTGGTATGGGTTTTGGAATAACATGACTGATATTCGTAAAATACTTTTCATAAATGTTTATTGAAAATTCCTTGCAAAATGTAAAAATGCAAAATATAACTACCTAAAAAAAAAAAAGAATTGCTTTGATTCAAAGTGCATACCAACTTTTGTTAACTGTATTGACAACAAGTTACAAAAAATATCAAAGAATTTGGCACAAATAGAAAAAAAATAGTTTTAGCATTTGAAATGAAGAGAAACTAGTGTTTTTTCCTTTTTGAGATAAATCAATTAAAAATTGGAATGTGAATAAAAACAAACGTAAAAGTTATCAAAATTCTGGGTTATTTTAATGTAGAGCTTTCAAATTTTATATGCACTGTAACTTAGGTTAATAACATATAATTTGAATTTTTGACCGATTTTTGTCAGTTGAATCGCGTACTGTGTCTCTTTAAAAATCGAAAAATATAAAAATTGTTGGGCCCCTTTAAAAATATTGTTCAAAATAATATTACTATCTTTAGATATAACTTTGGAAATAATTCATGAAAAATCAGTCTTACTAGCTTTTAAAGGCAAATAAATCTATTTAAAAATATTTTCCAAAAGTTGGTTCGTTAAAGTCTAATACACACAAAAAAAGAAAAATTTCAAAATTTCGCTATCAAAATTAATATTTTTTCCCAACATTTAGATTTTTAAATATATTATTCATAGGGCCAAGTTTTCTGAATACAAGTTATTTTAATGTGTTTTACAAATATATGCCCCTAATTTTTCGTGCAAAAATTTAAGATTGTTTTGAAATGATAAAAAAAAAAAAATGAAAAAGAAAACGTATAAGAAATTTTTCATGAAAAAAAAAAATGAATTGCAAATTTTTAAAATATGAACTCTAACAGTTAACTTGGAACAATCATCATAAATCCATAATAAACAGGAAACTTCCTCCAATATTATTAGTAAAAAGCATAAATAGTAATATGAGAAAAAAATAAATGAAAAAGATTCTCTCTCTGTGCAGAGCAGATGTCATAGATACTGCAAAAACAATATAACAAGACGTTCAAGGTCAAGGTTAAATAACACACAATCGGACTTTTCGGAACAATTAACTTTGAAGTCGAGATAATACGAATCGAAATAATTCCTTACTCTGAACTGATAAATATGATGAGATGAAAATTATTAATTGAATGTATTAAATTTTGTTATTTTTCTTTTCTCAAAGTAAATGCTGTTTATATTAGCAAAACAAATTATTTATCGTTTGACATTCTTAAAATCGCTAAGCTAAAATTAAAAATGAAATCATGACCAGAAGAAGAATATGACTTCGCTTGTTCTTTGTGAAATAACTTTAAAATTTGAAACATTTTTTTTTATTAAAATCTTTTTTTCTAAAGTATTTTATAATATATATGTAAAACTAATGGGGGAGGATTAGTATATGGAAATTTCAGAGAAAAATGTAAAAAAAAAAAAAAAGCACTATTAGAATTAAGGTTAGTATTTTCAAAAGTTAAAAAAAAAAATTTCAAATGGATGTTGGGTGGTTTAAAAGCATTCAGGACAGCATTCAATGACAATATCATCGTATACAGAAAATTTTAGCTTCATAAATTAAGCAGTTCAAATGCGTGAATATCAGGAGGATGTTACTTTAACATATATGCAAGATGTATGAATAATATCCCATTTTAGACGTTTCCTCAATTACAAAATTAAATATATTTAGCACATGACATCCTTTTACGGTTCCAAAACTGAAAGCGACATATAATATCACGAGATGAAGCACCATTTTTTTTTTATGTGATATTAACATTTTTTTTTCATTCCTACTATTAGTTCACACTCTCTCTACATTTATCTTGTTCAAATTTTCAATCGTTAATAAAATGTATTTTAAAACACTCAATTGAGCTGAAATTTTATATACACGATTATTTTGGATGTGACCATACAATAATTTAATTATAATAAAAATTAATTGATTAAAACTAATTATTCAAAGAATTACAAATACAGCTACATTGGCATCATTTTTGGCGACTTAGAGACCCTTTTGGCGACTTGTGTCAGAACTTGAAGATTCTTTTCTCCCATTTTTAGAGAGCTCATCTGAGCTGAAATTTTCTGTACACTATTGTTTGGAGTAACAGTACGATATGTTAATTATAATTAAAATTAATTGACTGAAATTAATTATTTAAAGAACTACAGATACAGCCTCATTGGCTTCATTTTTAGCGACTTGGGTCAAAACTTTAAAAGATTTTTCTTTTTTTTTTTGCCCCACTTTTCAAAGCATTCAGTTGAACTGAAATTTTATATACACGATTGTTTTGGATGACAATAACGATACTTTAATGATAACTAATAAAAATTATTTGCCACTTAATGTTGTGATTCTGTCATATGTACATATATATTTATATTAATTGTAACTATTTAATAAAAAGTAACTAAAATAAATTTTTTTTGTTGATTTAATTAGGAATTGAATTTAAAAAAAACTTTTTATAATACTTGTTTATACGAAAAGTTGCAAAGAACAACTCTTTAAATAAATGAGTTGAAAATTATTACAATGACCCGTCTTCATTTTTAATTATTAACAACTCATCATGAGATAATTCTAAACAAACTATTCACTTAAACCAGCTTCCTTCTTTGGTTATTATTAAACTAATTGATCACATTGGCCGTAAAAAAATATACCAAACGATTTGTTAGAAAATGTAAAAATAAAATCCGCCAAAGATATTTTATATGTATAACAACTTCTATTCTAAAAAAAGTATTCCAATGATGAGTTCATTAGTTAACAGAAAAAATAATCCGTAATGAACCAAAAAGGTTTGTCGTTGCTACATAAACGAGAAATGCAATACAATCTATCTACAATAAAAAGAATTTCTAGAAGATGTATTTAAGAAAATTTCGTCATGGTTATAAACAAAATTCGATATTATTATTAAATACTTTTTAATTACAAAGACATAACTAAGAAGCTCCTGACATCGGCATTTTCAATATATCAATAATTCCAAATTTATTTTAAAAGCATCCAATCTTTTTCACATCATATAAAATTTAAAAATTTTAGTTATAACAATAAGAATTTATTTCCCATACATATAATTACTTATTTCTCTTAATTTCAAAATGGCCGTTGTCAATATGTAAGAGTTACCCCACTTCATATTTTAAAATCTTCAAAAATATATAATCTAAAACTTTTTTCCATAATATAGTATTAAAGGCAGTTTAAAGGGGGATAAAACCTTTCTGCTTAAACCACAGCGAGATTTTTTTTTACTAGAAGGTAGCAAAGAAAAGTTTCCGTGAACTATTTTGGAACATATATTACGTTAACAATGAAAAAACTTTTTCTACAACTTTAGTTGATGAGAACAACTATTCTTTTGCTAGGATATAAAACTAGAACACGCAAACAAAATTTGAAGTATCTGAAATGGATACTTCGAAAGTTGAAAAAGAAAGAAAAGATATATTTACCTACGATAAAAGGGAGTGTAAAAATAAAAAAAAAAAAAAAATCCAGTTTTTCTTTTATTTATAGTTAAACTTGATGGGAACAACTTTAAAAAAGAAAGGCGCAGAAGCAAGAAAAGGGGATTTATTTTATTTATTTTTCTACCAAACAGTTTGGAACAGTTGAGAACTTGAAAACAACTAATGCATTTTATTTTACGCAGGTTTTGAAAAGTAGTCTGGCTGCCATTTAGATTTAAATTTTGTGTCCTTTTTTTATCATGAATGTGTATATATTTAACACAGAATCAAATAGAAAACATTTTTCATGTTACATAAAAAAATATTTTGCCACGTTTTGTGCTACTTACGAAACCAACGCATCCCTTTTGGTGTAACTTTAGAAACAATAAAGAACACTGATTCAAACAAAATTTGGTGACGTTTTAAATCAGTGATTCCCAAAGTGGTCTATGACAACAGGCAGGGGTCCACGTCAGTGAAAAAAAATTGGGGGGTCGATGAGGTATAAATGGGGGTCTACGATAATGACTCACTAAAACAGATCATGGCTTTAATTTTAAAAGAAAATTTAATCAAGTGGAAACCAGATTTACCTATTTCACAGATTTGTTTTTACTAAACTTAATGAAGTTAATTTGCAGTAACAAGGACCATCATTTCGGCGTTTTTTTGCCATAATTAAGCTAAGGAGAGTGTAATATTGGACCGTCCCGAATTTTCCTAGTTTCTCAATTTGTCACAAACAATCTGCCAGAAAAAGGACGTTTTAACCAACGTTCAACATTTAAATGTCCTTTATTCAGACTTTGAAACTAGGTTTGAGAATGTTTTGACTATATATATGGTAATACTACAGTAGGCAATTCATTATTATAGTCACACTGAGAGAAAAAACAAATGTCATATTTATTACAAGAGGAACTGATCAGAATAGGCAGTAAGATCTTAAAATAAAATTTAGAAACGGAAATCAGCAATTTTAGAAACACCAGAATGGATGAAGCCCCAGATTCATCTCTCCCATTAAAAGCATTGGTTTGTTGCTCAGTTACTTTATGTAACAGTTATTTTAAGTATTAATTTAATTTTTATTCAATTAATTAACACGTGTGTCTTAGGTTTTAAACACTACACGACAGTTAGAAATTTAAATATTTTAAAGTAAGTATAGCTCTATACCAGCTGTCAAAAAGATATTTAAGTTGAAAACTTTCAAAAATTCATTATTAGGTAAGTAGGGGGTCTATCCAAAACCGAAAAACATGGCAAGGGACAAAAAAGTGAGACAAAAAAGTTTGGGAACCCCTGTTTTAAATGCTGATCGTTTTGAAAAAACGTAGTACTAGATCAAGATAAAGATTTTGGACGAATATCTCGTAATACTGGAGCCCCAGTTAAGTGGTACTGAAAACATTTGAGCTCATACTTTATTCCCCTGACACAGGGGTGGCCAACCCGCGGCACGCGTGCCACACTGTGGCACGGTGGAGTTGAAACAGTAACACGCGAAAACTTATTGAAAAATTAAAAAATACTTTGAAATATAATAATAAATAACCACACACATTTGCTGCGACGAACATAATAAAACAAATATCACTCAAAACTAGCTGATGTGCACCTATAATAACCTAATTTTGTTGCATCTGGCAAGAGCTAATCCTAATATAGATGACTTGGTGTATGTAAAAAAAAGTAGTAATTGTGAAAATCCTCATAAGTTTGTCCTGAGCTTTTAATAATTATTTTGAATTAAATAATTCAAGTTACTCATTTTTTATAAATAACCTAACTGATAGAATTTGTAAGTTTATTAACAAGAAAACTTAAGTTTGTGTCTTTCGTCCTATTTATTACATTATTTTTAAATTTCAACTGCATAAATGTACATTAAAAATAACTATTTACCTAAAAATCCCATAATAAACCTAATAATAACATTTACTCTCTTTTCCATTTTTGTTTGTTGGAAAAGTTGGAAGTGGCACGCATAATTTTTTTTTTATCAAACTAGTGGCACTCTTTTAAAAAAGGCTAGCCACCCTTGCCTTAACATCTACACCACGAAAGCTACTTGTTTTGGCTGATGGACCACATTGTAGGGGCGGAGGAAACCGGAGGGTTGCACCTATTTAAAAACGATTGCCTTCATCAGTATAGAATATAATAAATATGTTGAATAAAATAGTGGAAGATAAATTCAATTTATTTATAGCGCTAATTTCATATTGTCTATAGCTTCAATCACATTCATTTAATTTTCGAATAAGTTAGTTTAATGAGACAAATATTGTTGTTTCTAATGCCACCTGTCTGACGGTGTCAGATTGAGGCAAACGAAATTCATCGTGGCAAGGGGCTAGGTGTACGCCTATCGTTAGCTTTTAGATTTGAGCACCGTGCAGGTAACAGTACGATTTAGCTCAGTTCATGCACGATAGATGGCGGCACCACCTATCTTCACCTCCACAATTTAGGCATAGAACTGGATGGGAAAGAAATATTCTCCAGCCCTCTGCACCTGTGGTTGCTGCTACGACCACCCACAAGACTTTCGGACCCACTGATTTAACGAGCACGTGCTCCGTGTGTATTCGGAGGGTATTTGGTGACATCGGGCATCGAACCCAGACCTTCCGGTCTGAAGTCCGATGCTCTAACCGCTATGTTACCCACGGCCAGACAAATGTACACTATCGTACTTTTCTGCGAATATTTTAAAATCAGGAGTGAGATTGCTTGTTTAAATTCTCACTACAGCCTTCAAATTTTGTCTGCCAACTTGCACCTATATTTGCTCTTGTTGATCTTCTGCAAGAAAAACTTTTCTTACAATATATCGACCTAAATATAAAGAGCAAATTTCTTCATGCCTTGAAAGTTTTCAGCTGACAAAGATTTGTAAAAGCCAATGTCATAGCATTAAACATTTCCTTCACACTGTGATCTGACTATAAGTCAAACTGCGCCTCCTCAGGTGCTGTATCAATATCAGCAGCAATGGGATTACAGAACAAATTGAATTTTTGCTCAATTTTCTTAAAATCCTAAAATTTTCTTATGACCTCACCCTCCAAACTCTGCAGATGATCTCTTAGTAAAAACATTTTCAGGTGCTTTATTTTTCTAATGATGAAAAATAAAAGACGAATCTTTGATCTCGCGAGGGAAAAAAATCTCGGTTTAAAACGAATTTTCCGACAGCCTTGGGGGGCAGCTAGTTGCCCACTTCTGGTCTAGTTTCATGCAACAGGCAACATAATTCGTTATTACATAAGCGAGTATTAAATAGAATTCTCGAAACCTAGACCTGACTTAAAAATAACTGGATACGAATGTTGTGACCACAATCTCTCCGCTACCGTAATTAAAATAGGCAGTAAATACTTCGCAGTGTTTGTGTTTTATTCCCTGTATATAAAATGTATGTTTAGTTTATTATTACAATAAAGTACTAAAAGACAACAGGTCAAGTTCAAAATAAAAATTAGATTAAAAAAACCTCCGAAATTTCCTTTATTCAAAAGGCTTGCATTTAACAGGTCACGAGACTGCAAGTTCGACGTTCTAATCCTTGAACAGAATAAACATTACATGACGTTATTTCTAGCCAATAATACTGTCACTATGGTTACACAATTTCAATCGATTATATCTATTTAATAGGGTAACGATTTCCAACCAACTATAATGCTTTGCTTTATACAATCTATTTATAAAAAACTATTATTTTGCAATTCCATTTTTATATTATTCCTTACCACTACAATCAAGACGAAATCTTTCTCTCTCATGCATGTTACTTGCTGGTAACAAAATAAGTCATTCAAAACCATAGTTTGAATTATGATACCAAAAAGGGTTAAGCCAGTCTTTAGATACTAGATGTTGAAACTAAGTGTTCAGAACTTGCTATCTCGGACGATACAGATAAGCTTTTTGAAGATTGTTTCAGTTTAATGGGTGACTTAGAAAAGTCGTATTACGAAATATTGAACGTTAGTCAAGTAATGAGGACGATACATTTTCTAAACTTCCCCATTACATGCTACAATAGCACTTATAGATTTGAATTTAACAAATATCAGTCCGCCTTAAGTCTCCCCGTTTATTGGCAATTTTGTAAATGCAATGTCAATCAAATATGGAACTTCTACTTTCCCTTAAACCTAGAGTCTAGGTTTGCGCTAATAAAGTGAACCCAAAAAAGCTAGAAATTAATGCATTTTCACTCTGATTTTTAAAAATATTGCTTACGTACTTAAAGGATTCACTAGAGTGTTTTCAGATCTTCAAGGGGGCTCACCCATGTAATAGGTTAAGAAAAAAAATTCCCACATAAATTGCTTTTTTAACATGTTTAGAATACGGCGGTAAAGTGATTTTTTTTTTAAATTTGAAGTCGTTATAAGGAAGTAAGTGTTAGAAGAGCAGCTGTTCGGAGCGCTGAGTTGGCAATCGAAGGCTGGGCTATTGTGTACAGTCGGCTTGATACCATTGACCCGACTATGCAAAAAAAAAAAAAAAAAAAAAACGTTCATACAAGTTTGTAGAGGTTTAAAAGGAAATATCTATAGCAATTAAATATTTCATAGAACTTGTTTTAGTCTTCGCCACCAGACATCGCCAATTGAGGATAAGTTAAGATTTTTATTTTCATCGAACTTGAAACTTTAAACGTGTTTTTCAAACTTTCCTTCATCATATCTCAAGAACGGTTAGACCAAATGACTTCAAATGTATAGGGTAGACTCAGCACATATATGCGCATCAAATGGACTACGATCATTCCAAAATTCAATTTTTTTTAATTTTTTTTATAACAAAAGCATAACAAAAAAAACCCCTGAAATTCGAAACTTTTCTTCAGAAGTCTACCAAAAATCCAATTTTTGCCATTTTCAATTGATTATAGTCTATTCTGTGCCATATAAGCTTATAGATTAAAAACGCCATAATTCTTTTTTTTTTCTTTCAGATAAGCCAATCAGCCGGAATCGTGGAGGAAGTGAGCGTCCATTTTTTCGAGGCGGGTGTGTTCAGAGCGCTAAAACTCACGTTCTATTGGATATTTTTTGACTAAACATTTTTTTCATACTCTTAAGATACATATGAAAAAAGGAAGGAAAAAAAAAACACTTAAAGTTCTATCTTTTCACTTGTCATCAAAAAAAAAAAAAAATTCTCTAAAAATGCTTAAAAAACTGACCGTCACATGAATGAACAAGATACAGTTAACAAGTCACATGTTAAGACAGACAAAGATTTTCAAATATAGGGGGGGGGGGGAATGTGATTCCAGGGAAATTTGGCTCTTCCAGATGCACTTTATCGCATTCAAATCAATATAGCAATCTATGGTTGAGAAAGTGAGTAGAATTACAAAATAATAATTCTTACAGTGAAGAAATATTACAGAAGCAATGTTGAAAACACACTTCTAAAATGGAAATACATTTTTATCAAAATATACGATTTCATGAAAAAAAAGTTGTGCGTAAAAAAGTTGTTGTAAATACAACTATTTAATAGTGACATTGACAATGTTTTCAAAAAATACGTTAACCCATATAGGACAAATAATTAATTACAAAAACTCGACTTGACAGTCATCTAAAATGAGATACACTTAAAAGGGGAAGGGGGAATAGTCCGAGGTCACACTAGCGTGACATTTATTTTCGTTTTTATCTTGTTTTCACTATCATTAACTGACTGAAGGGAAATGACTTTAGATGAGTTTTATTTATTTTCGAACGTAACTTAAAATTTTACGTGGAAGAAGAGTAATATACTTTTTTATTGATACAAATAAATCTAGTTTATTTTTCAATAGTCTACAACACTGCGTTGTCCAGAATCACGTTTGTTTTGTCGATTTTTGATCAGTGATTAAAAAATTCTAAATATCTAGAATTTTTCCAAGAATGAGTTGGTTCCGGTTCCAATATCCTTGAATCAATGGAGCTTAACTAATAAGATTCCTGTATTTTTTTACACCTGTTTGCATTTGAATGATTGAAATTTTCAGGATGACCTTGAATACAAATCGAAATGTCTAGATTGCGATTCTTCAAGTCGTTCCTTAACCATAAATTCTGTAGATGTTTTCAAACACAAGGAGGGCCACTATCGAATTTTTCTGTGAAGACTCGAATTAAAAAGAATTTCTCAAATAAGCTTCAAATACATAAAAAAAAACAATTACCACAGCATACAATTAAAATTACGCATATAATAGTTTTACAAGGCGATCTACTACATATTTCCCAAGATTTATGAATGAATAAAATGGGAAATATTTTTTTTATTAAGAATCAAATCGATTACACAAGCTTTACTAAATTCATTAAAATACAAACATCACAAAATAATAACAGTTTTTTTTTTAATTGAAACTATGCATTTGTGGAACATAAAGCAAAATTTATATTAAAAATCTTTATTTTTAAGGTATTTTTTTAAAACTCAAATCGAGACAGACAATTATCCCACACACAATCAATTTACACAAATACAAATACACCATATGCATAGTGTGAACTCTATCTGCTATTTATAGCTTAGTTTTTCTCCTTCAAAACTTTTTTTTGAATAAAACTTCATTGTGATCATCGTCAATAACGTTTTATTGAATTTGCCCCTTAAAACAGCAATTTTTTTTTCTCTAGTTCAGACGCTTGAAGTGTTCTTTGGATTTTATTTCGTAACCATGGTAACTAAGTGAGAATTTCATCTTTTTCGATTCTTCATGAAAATAGTATTAAGAACTTCAACTTCTTAACTTAAGTTTTGACTTTCCGATGTTTACGTATAATAAATACATCTATAGTTTTCTATTGATTGCTGAAAATCCAGAGAAATTTGAGATAAATGCTAAAAACACATACACACTAAATAAAATTTTTATATATATTTGAGCTGGTATACCCGTTCTTCGCCAGGGTGAATTGAAAAATTAAACAATATAGATTGAAGGATAAAGTTTTTAATGAGTTAATTTTACGTGAATTGCAAATTAAAGAGCAAAATATCTTTTTGCATATCTCAGCTGAACAAAAAAATCATATCTGTTAAATTTTAAGTCTGTAGGTCTAATAGCTGATAAAAAGGATTTGTTTATTTATAACGCCCGCGCAAATCTTTTGTGGATCGATTTTTGAAAACACCTTCAAAAGCTGATCTCTGATCAGCAAAAGTAACACATTGTTACAAATTTTGTGTATAGAACGCTTAGAATAATGTCAGTAATTCATATCTAGATGTGTAGTACGTTAATATTATTTCTGTTGTATTTATTTTGTCAAAATTGTACTATTCGCAACCAACGCCGTTTCTTACATTATAATGGTAATTCAATGGAAACCCAGCGAAATGTTGACGATAGAGCTAAGTTGGCATCATTTTTGGGGACCATGCTGGCAACTTGGCGATGGATTGAACGGTGCAGAAGTTGATATTCTGTAGCGCTTCCAGGTGGGAATTGCAACAAAGAGGATAGCACAAAAACCTTCTCCACAAAAAATACATATACATGCCAATCTTCATAGTGATCAGTTGAACTGTGTTGAAGTGAAGCGAGGTCATATGTACAAACTTCAATTTATATATATATAGATAGATATATTACGTATCTTCCAAATCTATCTTGAAAGTTAAATGGACACAACCAATTTATTATTCAATAGCATATATTGTACAAGCTAGCTTCCTTGGCGAAAAGGCCATGTTTGGCCTAATGATTTAGTACAGCGCCACAAACAAATGCAACGTGTAAATAATTTTAAAAATGTTTAACGTTGCTTTTCGAAGCCGCACGAGGTCTAACGTCGACGGACCTCGTAATCCTGAACCTGAAGTGCAAGTTGAAGAGAGGAAAAATGTATTTAATTGACAAGGAAGAGGGTCGATAATACAGAAAGATCGCTAAGAAATCCTCTGGGAGAGGACATCACCTGTGTTTATCTGGTAAAGAGGAAAGGTCTCTTGGGTACATAAATTTCGTACTTATTCAAATGCAGTAAACTTTTATGAGGAATATCAAGCAATTAATGACAGGTTAAAAAAATGAATATCCAATTATATTAAAATGAAAAAAAAAAGCTGACGAAAGCTCACGCAAAAATATTCTTATGATTATTACATCACAACAAGGTTTATTGATCGTATCTTTAAAAAAAAGAAATATACAGTACAAATGAAACAAGTAGGTACAATTAGAAAAAAGTTAAAATAGGAGAAATAATAAGTCAAGAAAGGTAAGGGATTCTAGATTGATTGTTTCGCAACGTATTACAACAAAAGGGGCTATTGGCAATAGATTTCGTAATTTTGAACCACGATCCAGTGAAGACGACGACGGCTGAGACTGCACTCTCCGAACTTCTCTACAATGTCAACGTGAGGATATTAAACTGCGACAGATTTAATATGCATCAGCCTTTCTACATGACAACTCTTCAATGGCACCAGGACTCCAGCCAACGAATTGGTGATCACGATCACTCGACAACTGCGACCACAAGGCACTCTCGATGTCTCACACTCCTTCTGTCAATATGGCCAAGTTAGAGAGAATATGAACGCCGCATGATTCAGCTACTTGTGGGCTTTTGGTGACGGACCTCGCAATTTTGAATCATGGTCGAGTGACGAGGACGACACCTGTGGCACCCCCTCCTAACTTTCACACATCAACAACGGGAGGAAGTTTGAGCTTCGTCAGATTTAACGCGTGCATCGCCCCCTACACGGCGGCCTTTCAGCAATGCTAGGTTTGAACTCATGACACGTCGGCCACGAGTTCGTTACCTTGACCACCTCCGTTATTTGACCTAAGGTCAAGTGAGTGAATATTAACGTCGCATTGTTTAGCTACACGAGGGCTTTTGGCGACGGACCGCGTAATTTTGAACCATGGTCAAGTGACACGAACGACACCTGAGCTGGCACCCCCTCTCCTAACTACCACACCACACAACGAGAGGACGTTTGAGCTCTCGACAGATTTAACGTGCATCGTCCCCTACACGGCGAGTGTTCAGTGGTTCTGGGATCAAACTCATGACACGCTAGCCATGATCCGATACCTTGACCACTTGGCTACCACGGCCACTGACCTATGGTCAAAGTCAAGTGCAAATGAAATGTTTGTTTCGCCATTTAATGTGATTCAGATTATTATTAACCTGACTATTAGAATCGGGGGGAAAAGTTCTGGTAAACAAATAAACATAAGAATAAACGTTCTAATCAAAGGAATTTATCACAAACAGAATTCACAAATAATGACATAATCCGATGACAAAATCATTACTGAAAACAATGCGTCTCACTTGAGCATTGGTGTCTAAGCACGCTACTGATATCGATCGCTTCAGTTCAAGTGACTGGCATTTAGTTCCGCGAATCTGATTTTATATCCCATTAAAGTTGGCGCGACGAAGGATCGCAATTTCGTTTTATTTATTTAAAAGCCTCGATAACGCGAGAAAGATGATATCCGCGCGCGTCCTCCCCTATATAATATTCATGAAATAAAAGAAAGGATAAATTTATTCACATATGTGGTATTTTAAAGCTATTAAAGTGTTTATGTCGATCT
Organism: Trichonephila clavata; assembly: GCA_019973975.1. NCBI lineage: Eukaryota > Metazoa > Arthropoda > Arachnida > Araneae > Nephilidae > Trichonephila > Trichonephila clavata. Next base: position 78,767 of record BMAO01023480.1, read on the forward strand.
ATTATAAGTCATTCCATTTCGAGCCACGAGAGCAATAAAGATGTATGATTATTTAATGTGCTTCAGCGGATTGATTGGTTGTTTGAAACTTTGGACTTTTTCGTTTGCCAATATTAATTGTTGCAGGTTCTCAAATGGATCGATATCAAAGTTAAAAACTGAACTCTTTCAAATACAGAATAAAAATTATGTTTGTTGCCGTTTAAAAAAAACCAATAGTATATTTTTACTTAGTTAATTTATTAAGGTGAATTGTATGTTAATCTTTTAAATTGGAATTTTGTACAAACACATTCGATTTGAGAAAAACAATGCCAAGAAATCAATGAATATACCCCTCTGAGAAATTCTTAATCTTAGTTCTATTTTTGCATATAAGAGATATTGTTGACGCAATGAGTGAGAGAGAGTTACCGTATAAAAGCCGGTGTACAACGCGCACCAAAACTTTCAAGCTATAATTTTTAATTTCTAAGTCGCCGTGAAAAGCGCACCCCCTTTTTTACAAAGAAACTTGAAATGTACATGCTCAATGCTCGTACGTTTCGAAATAATTTATCCAGGGTATTATTCAAAGTATTAGTAAAAAAATAGCATATTTATAGAACTACGCCCCTTTCAGTCCATAAGGTATGTTATTTCTTTTAAATAAACAGTGTTTCGATCTATGTAGAAGTCTGCACTCATCTTTTTTTCTTAATTTTAAAGGTTTCATATTTATACCCCGCGTTTAACGCGCACACATAAATATCGATTTAATTTTTTGCGTTAAAAGTGCACGTTACACGCCAGATTTTACGGTATATTAACATCGCACTGCAGTGGCGTGACGGAGAATATTAGGGGCCCTTGCAAAGTCCGGTTCGGGCCCCCCAAGCCGGATCTTACAAAGAGTACGTACTTGGCGTCAGTTAGGCTTTCGGCCCCCGTACGATGCGGGGATGTACGTTACGCCACTGTCGCACTGTAAAGCTGCTCGAAGGCAATAAGCGACGGACATCGTAATTTTGAACCTCAGTCAAGTACAAGGACGACACCTGAGCTGGCAGCCCCCCCCCCTCTCCTAACTTCCACACCAACGGGAGGATATTTGAGCCTAAAGTCCGGCATTTAAAGTGTGCATCGGCCCCTCTGCACGGCCTCGAACGCATGACACGCCAACCACGTGACCTTGACCATTAGACTGCCGCGGTGACGCAGTAATAAAGACGACGAAAATATCACTGAATACAAAACGGAACTATATTTCTGCAATATTTTATTCAATCAAGGTTTATTGATTAATTTTCATTAAAAAAAAGATTTCATGTTTGTCTCGTATTCTAGATAACATTACGCAACTTAATCAGTTGACTTAGAGGCAACTTTTTCAATTAACAACCCCCATTCTTAGAATATACATATGTACTAATGACTAATCAATTGGTAAGAGTCAATTAAAGCAAAGACAATTTCACAGAAAAAAATTTCAAGTAACGAATGGTCGGATAGAAATTTTTTTTAAGAAAAGCAATAAATAACTTTATGAAGTCTTTTAAACTGGTAAAGCAATTCCTAATTAAATTAATTCAAGGTTGAGTTGCACTGTTCTGTGCCAACTGTAAAAAAAAATACTAAAAATTACATTACTGTATCCACTTATACCTTGTGACATTTTCGTCCATCATTAATAGCGCGATCCGTGAATACGCAGATCAGGAAAACAAAATTTAACTACCACAATTAATTAGAAAAATGGTACAAATGATTCTTGTATCTTGAATCATAAATCTGAACAAAAGAACAAGAGCTGGACAAAAGCCAGAGGTAATTATGTCCAATTCACTTTGCAAACAACAAGGTTCATTAAATCAGAGAAGAGTAGGATCAAAATATGCAAAGAAAAAAGTAGTTTCACACAGAAGTGGGCACCAACAATTAAGAGAAATAAGAAAGTAAGTTGGGAAACTGAATATTCTCACATGCCCAATCAACGGAAATACACCAGTAATGTATGTGAAAATATTTAAAGCACTGGGCACCAGTAAGTCAAAGATACGAAATTCACACACAGGGACCAACGTATATTAAATAATACAACTAAAAATCATCTCTCACTAAAATATTGAATTAAATATAATTCTCACAAACTTTTCATACTCTCTCATGCTTTTTCAACGCAGATTTTTAAAATTTGGTTGCATTAAGGTATCCGCCTACCCTAAAACTGAATTTTGCCAAAAATTGACAAATTTTTTTTATGATTTTATTTTATGGGCCCCATCTCATTAGCTTTATAAAAATATCAAGTTTACCATTTTCTGTTTACTAGAACAAAAAGTACAAGTGTTTTAGTAAAAGCAGATGTCATTACTTTAAGCAAGATGTCATACTTTCAAACGCGTTTTACTCGAAATGTGATTTTTTGAAAATAATCAAACGGGGTCAGCGATTACTAAAAAAGTTTTGAACATAATTAACTGAAATTTTTTCTGTAAGTTCTGTATAATAGTAGAATTGTCTTAACCTTCAGATTTATCCATCACTGTTTTATTACAAAATTTACAGTCCCTTTTGTGAATATAATCACTGCCTTTTTAAGCATTTTCATATAGTAACCGAGATAAATTGCTCTAGAGTTTGTAAAAAAGAAAATATTTCTTATCCTGAAGGTCCTTTCAAAATTGAATAATATAGCAACACATTAGATTGAAAAAATTGAAAATTTGGTCATAAACCTTTGGTGAAGAATGGGCCGCATTTATGCTATTTTTTGTCAATTTTTACCTATTTTTCTCCATTTTAGTGATAATAATTTATTTTTCTCTTCTTAATTTTAGCAAATTTTTCTTAAAATGCACTTAACAAATCTAAAAATAACAAAAAAATTCCCATATCGCCTTTTTTTTTAAAAAAAAGTTGTCGCGACCAGTCGGATACCTTAAGAACAAATGAGGAAAAAGTTATTATAAAATTAATAAAACAAAAAAGAATGACAGTAATAAAAGTAATATTGACAAATGTGAATTTTTTTTTTCAATTATGAAGCATGCTTTCGTTCAATATTTGACACGTACATTTTTTCATTACTTAATGGCGACATTTTTTAAAAAGTTTTTTATCAACATTCCGAGACTAACTTGTTGCCAGAGTAACATAAAAATTAATCACACTGCGACTCAATTTTGCCACAACTGTTCCAAAAATGGAATATCGTTTTCTCTGTTTTGATTTGGTTATATATTGGTAACTAATTGAGCCTTTGCAGACAGGGCAAATCCCCAAACGTGAGAGCCATTTCATGGTGCAACCTCTAGTGGCGGCTTTCGCTACTAAATTACACGCTTGAATTAATTTTAATTCAAGCTCTCGTCGGATGCTAAATATTACCGTGAATTTTGTCAAGAGTACCAGAGTCAAATTGATGCTCAAGGGATCCTTAACATGCCACATGTTGTTGTTGTTGCTGCTGCTTATCTCAATGTCTAGCCAAGCTAGACTAAATCCATGATCTTGTTCACTCTCAAAAAGTCCAACACTATTAGAGGGTCTTCATATAGATCTTGTTTAGTATGCCCCAGGCAGTCAAGAATGTGTTCTGGAGATGCCTGGCAGGAAGAACACCTAACACAAGCAGGAAAAACTTTGTCTCCATCTTAAAAAGTCAAAGTTCGAAGGTGGCTCCTCCGGAAACGAGAGCCACATAATCATATGAATTGCCTGTCTAAGATTTTTGCATTTATCGAGCCGGGATCGAACCCGCTACTGTAGACTTACAAAGTGGGCATGCAACCACTAATGCACCGAGCTGACTCAAAATAAAGTTTTAATTAAAAGCTTTTAAAATTAATTCCCTTTATGTTTACTAAGTCAGTATTTTTCGTTCCTTTTAAAAACTTCTGTGCTATTTCGAAAGAGAGAAACTGTTAATACAGTAACCTTGGCAAGGGGCAGCAAATCTTAATTACTCTCAAAGTGAAAGAGAACCAAAGAAAGATTCATGTATTCAGATTACAAAAACAATGGTTATGAATGAATACGAAACGAATATAAGATTGCCCATTGTCATAAACAGAATATCAAGAATGATAAGATATTTTATTTTGAAGAATGATAACTGACGAGAAAAGGAAGGAAAAAAATTGTTTCGGTTAGCATGTTTTCTCAGATTGCAGAAACAATACGTTAAATCAGAAACGAAACCAATATAAGTGGTAATTGTTCTTAAAAGATAAAAAAAAATGCATAAAAGAATGATTAGAAACGAAAGGCTTGAAACCATCGATTTTAAGGTATCCGACTGCTTACGACAACATTTTTTTTTAAAAAAATGGAGATATGGAGATTTTTTTTGTTGTTTTTAGATTTGTTTACTACATTGTAAGAAAAATATGCCAAAATGAAGAGAAAAAGAAATTTTTATCACTAAAATAAGGAAAAAAATGGGTAAAAATTAACATAAACGCGGCCAATTCTGTACCAAAAAGTTTATATCAAATTTTCAATTTTTCCATTCGGATGTGTATCTATATTGTTCATTTTTAAAATGACCTTCAGAATAAGAGATATTTTAATTTTTACAAAAACTAGAGCACTTTATCTTAGTTATTATACGAAATTGCTTAAAATAACAGTGATTATATTAACATAAGGGACTGTAAATTTTGTATTAAAACAGTGATTGATAAACCTGAAGGTTAAAACACTTCTACTACTATACAGAACATACACAAAAAATTTCAGTTCATTATTTTCAAAACATTTTTAGTAATCGCTGGCCCCGTTTGAGCATTTAAAAATCGAGTAAAACGCGTTTTGAAGTATGACATCTTGCTTGAAGTAGTGGCATCTGCTTTTAATAAAAAACTTGTAGTTTTTGCTCTAGTGAACGAAAAATAATAAACTTGGTTATTTTATAAAGCTAATAAGATGACCTATAGAATGAAATAAAAAAAATTGTCAATTTTTGGCAATATTCACAATTTTAGGGTAGTCGGATACCTTAAGATCCAACCTTCTATGTGTTTGTGTAGAAGTAAAAAAAAAAAAAAAAAAAATACATGAGAGGGGGGGGAAGAAAAATCTTTTGCATTTTTGTTTATTGGAAGCATTAAGAGCAACTACAATTTGCAAAATTTTTCTTTGCGAAATGAGACAAGGAATATGCCACACACAATTTAATCTATCTAAAATATATAAAAACCAATCAAGGTTATATACAATGACCTCATGGTAAAGTCAAGAGTTAAAAAAATAATGAGTCGAAAGTTCGAGTCTCCTTTTCATTTAAATCATAGGTTCCCAACCTTTTTAGAACTGGTACCCCTCCCCCCTTCTAATGAATAATTCGATACCGCCCCCTCTAGAGAAATAAGAGTGTACACAATACATGGTGAAAACAAGAGTTAAATTTTTTTTAAATATTCTATTTAATAGAATATATTTTTTAATTACATTTTTTTCCTTGCGAATCTGAAACAGCCATTTCCACAAATATATTTAAAAATGTGTAATATTATATATATTAGTCTTAGATAGGATATTGTTGGAATTAAAACGCACTACTGAATTTCTTCTTCTTTTAAAAGAATGAAATAAAAGTTTTAGTTATCTGCTATAAAGACAAGCAGGGGGTTTGATGATACGAATTCATAATAAACTGTTGTTTTCAAAATAAATATAAATTAACATTTTCAGCTTTTAAAGAATCACATGTTAATTCCTGGTTAGCATATTTAATTATGTTTCTTGGATAATATACGTAATAAAATGCAGTGGACGAAACATTTTTCCTACCCCGCTCACAGACAAATACAACACGTGCACCACAGAAATTAAAATGCACTATATCATTCAATTTAATGTAGGTCTGAATGTAATGTCATCTTTTAAGTTTTTCATCCACTTCCCGAACTACTGACGTATATGAATTTTCACACATGTGATATAGAAATGATTTAAATACATACAATCAACATAAGGTAAACAGTATTAAAGTTTAATTTTGTTAGTACATAATCAGCGTGTTTATTTAGTCCTTTTTAGACTATTTGGTTAATCTGCCCAATCCCCTTCGTGCCATCTCAACGCCCTCTAATTTTCTCTGGGTCTTTTACTGCCCCCCTGAAAGCCTCAAACGCCCACAAAGGGGCGTTGTCGTCCAAGTTGAGAACCTATGATTTAAATCATTGTGTGGAAAAAGGCTAACTACTGCAAATTAAATCCAATAAAGCCTCTGCGATTTTAATGGCATATCGTAATCCTTTAAAGAATAAGTAGAAAAATGAAAATTGTAAGGGTAATAAAAAAGGCAAAAAACTAAGATTCACCCAAAGTAACCAGACCGAAAGTCAAAGTTCGTGGTATCAATTCCGTTTGATTCGTAATTTTTTACTCAATTAGTTGTGTATTAATAATGCAGCATAATTATCTTCACTTCAATTTCATTAGTGCCTTTACAAGAGTTAATTTTTACTGATCCAGCTTGAACTTAATTGAAAACTGATTTCTTGATGTTGATCAACTGCAAGTTGTCTGTTGACCACTTTAGCCCCACGATGACCATTACTTTAATTTCTTTAATTTCAAAAGTTGAATGCAAGGATTTTAACCTCACTTTTTGAAACTTGTTTTACTTTTATTTTTTTGTTAGGCATGTCCTGTTTCTGGCACACGTTAGGTTAAGCCTAATATCCCATTGCTTACCATGATTAGCAGATTCGTGGTTACAAATCAAACATTTACTAAAGAGCTTTATCAATATAAATGAAAATGCTTGATCTTATTTTAATTTAAATTAAAATTCTAGAATGGTAATAAGGGTTGAGAAGGTTTTTCCCAACTTCTGAATCAAGAGTATGACACGAGCATAGATTTTTTCAAGGGAAAAAATAAAGCAATAAGAAAATACGATTGAGAGATACAATTTGAGAGGTATAATATTTATGATTTAATATTTGTATAATAATAAAAGCCCGTAACCAATTATTCACTGTAATTTTTTTTTTTTTAAAAAAAAGGACAAGGTACATATTTGAGGGGTGGAGGACATATGGATGATTATTTATTACCGTCACAAAGAAACACGAAGTTATTGGAAACTCTTGAAATCCTGGACAATAACCAAGTGACTGAATTGCCACCCCATTTTCCTAACCTCTTTCAGCCCCAATACATTTAACGAGTGTCGGATCCATTTCAAGACAGGTCTTTAATGAAATCAGGATTCAAACACGCAGATCCGAATGAAACAACGCAATCCCGACGACTCGACTACCATATTATACAAATTTAGAAAACATGTGCGCATATGACAGAAAAAGTTTCAACTTTCTTTAAAAAACCTACTGTGCATGCGAACATAACTAATCATAAGAAATTTGAAATAAAAAAATTAGTGGATATATTTGCATTAAATATTTACTAAACGTTTAAAATTTCGTATTTGAGATACTGCGCACTCAATCTAACAAAGTGCAATGATTTAATAGATCTTATTTCATAATATTCAGTATAGTTAAAATATTACTGATCTTTCCAAAATCTTTTTAAAAAAGTATTTTTTTTTTAGTTGCTATTTCTGGAACTGAATACCCAGCTTCCATGAGGCACTCAGGCAAAAAATAAAGGTTCTAAAAAGAGGCAAATAAAAACGGAGGACTACATAGAGTAAAGAGTCAATCCTACTTCCTTGTTATAGTATTTCCTACTATAAGCATAACGGATAAAAAAAATTATTAATATATGTTTGAAAAATTGGATAAATAAATATGTCCCGCGAGAAAAAATAAAATCGAACATTCATATGACAGAAAACAGTTAATAAAAATCTTAACCACCGGAAATACAAGAGAAAATAAAATTGTTTCCTTTAGAGGCTAACTCTGAGTAATTTTCAGTAGACCCTATCAGCTTGTTGAAACAAGCTAATATTGCAACGGAATACTGTAATCTTATTTTTTCCGATAAAGCACGTTTAAAATGGGATAAGAATGTGAAGATAAAAATATAAGAACTTTTAAAGGAAAGGAAAAGGGTGAGTTACAGAAAAGAAAAGTATTTCAACGACATTGAAACCAAATTTATTAGAATGAATTTCTGAATAAAAACATTTACCACAAATGCAGACACTGTAAAACGTGTTTTACAGCAAATAATATACCAAGACAGTAAAAAAATTTTCATACTTCGTTTCCGAAGTAGCAATGTAGGTTACGATTGGTAGGTTACGTAGGCGGGGAAAGGGGGGTCTAAACTTTAAATATCCAATATAATAAATGGATGCGTTAAAAAATCCCTAAATTATAAGAAATGTGGGACAACTTTCTGCTTGAATATACGCTATGACTTTTGTTCATGTTCCTTTTCACGTTAGATCTAACCAGTCTCAAATTTAAAATTTATATATACATAAAGGATTTATAATTCAAAATTATACAGACAAATTTTCTCTGAAACTTCCCATCGAAAAAAATCTCGAATATACGGCCGGTCTTCAGTGGTAATAGGGCTCGAACTCATGCCGGCCACAAAATTAAATGAAAGAAGGTTTAGAATTAACACTCAAACAAGGCTTAAATTTAAAGGTTCAGTTATTTAATTCCATAAATTAAAAAATAAGATTTATTAGTGAAGGTTAACTTATTTTATAAGAGAGAAAAAAGTGTACGATTAACTTTTAATAATTGTATAATTATTGTGAGGGCATTATTGAATTTAAATATTTCAAGCGATTCAATAAATAATCTGTAAATATACATAATATTAATAGAAAATACACATATTAAGTTGTATTTTCTAGAATGAAGGAAAATTGAACTTTTTTTAAGGATGGAGAAAAATCATTTTAGAAGTTAGTTAATTGACGAGTTTTTAAAAAATCTGTTTGTTGTTGTTGTTTAATGTTCTCTTTTTTATTTCTATGAACTAAAAAAAAATCGACGGTAAAAACAATTTTTGAAATAGAATAAAAGGAAATTCGGTATAGAGTTGATACATCACTCCCAATTAAAAAAATTAATTTTTTATAATTCAATAATAAATTGTTAACGTCGCACTCTTGAAGCCATAAGTACTTAGTCAAGAGAATCTGACACCTGAGCTGGCAGGCTGCTAGCTCAGGTGCCTAAGGTTCCACATCACACTTTGAACCTCGAAAGATTTGACATGTATTAGCCTCTCACCACTGCGGAATCCTACCAAGATTCAGACGCACAACTCGGGATAAATAAAGCAATTCAATAATAACGTGTGGTTATACAAGCAATTCACTATAGCAACGACATTTAAAATAAAAATAAAATAAAAAACAATATCTTTTTAATAATATTTTAAAATTAACTACAGGGGTACCTCCTGTCCGCTCACGGCGAACCAACTCCAATTGTACCAATTATATAACTGTTCATACACATTGCTCAAATTTAAATTTACATGTATTACGGCGCGTGTAGTTCTATTTATTTGTCTTTGATGGCAAATAAATAGAACTAAATAAATATTTCGCATAAGAAAAGCTTCATTGTCTCCAAAAAATATCTCAATCTGTTTGGCATCAAGTTGGCGTCATTTTTGGCAACCATATAGATGCTTCCGGAAAGAATTGGAGAAATCTACAACATCACGATCTATGACGTTATCAGATTTTTCGAGAAAGAGCTGGAATGTAGGGGAGGACCCCTAAGCAAATTGAAGATCCTTTTCAGATAAATTAAACCTTCTACGACCCATTTTTACTCTTACCCCTTATGTATAAATAAATTTATTACAGCATCTCGCGATAAATTTTTTCTATGCATAGAGAGAGAGATAAATAACAAGGAAGAAAAATCGGAGATAGAAAAATAAATGATTAACAGTGCAAGAATCTTCGGATTATAAAACATTAACAAAGTATGCAGAAAATAAAGTCCCAGATTTAACAGAAAGGGAAAAGTTCTAAAAAAACCGATGACCAGCTCATAATATAAACAAAATATGGAATAATACTTTAAATGACACTTCCAACCTACTCCCAAACACCATAATTTACTCACAACGTATATATTTCACCATCTCAATCTAATCATAATCTCGAAGTTATTTTGAAAATATTTACTTCTCTTTTATCCTACAGTCACCTTAAAACGAAAATTGAAAGAGGATTTTTAAAAATTATGCTTTATTATAATTCAAATGAATCGGTTGAAACTTTCACTGATAAATTGGGTCTTAATTGATCCAAAAAAAAAAAAAAAAAAATGTTGGAAGGATTCATTCCAAAATAAAAACCGCTTTCAGTAACAGGTGTTGGGAAAAACAACTATTTTTTCTCAACAGATAAGGCACATCATTTCGAAATACACAAATCGATAAAAAGCGCCCCTTACTAGAAGACGGAAATGCCGTCTTTTATGACTGTTATAGAAATAAACAATAAAACCGAAGGAAGGAGAAAAAAACCATATCAAGTGGAGGGAATAATTACAGTCAGACCTCTCTATTTAATGAAGTCGATAAATCCCGAAAAAAGCTCGTTATGTGGAAAATGCGTGAAAAAGAAATACGCCATTTAATACACCTTAGAATATTAAAAGACAAAATAACAAATTTTAAATTCATCAATACTATATATTATTTTAAAATGATTACTATATTCACAGTCTTTTTTTTTTTGGTAATTAATATCTATTTTTATATCTTACCCATCAAAAAGAAATTTGCGAGGAAACACAAGAAAAGAACATGTCCAGGTATTTTCAACTTTGAAAAAAATAATTTCATATTAAAATTTATGAATTTTAATGATATTTTCTAATTTTAAGCCGACAAGTAATTTTGAACAAACATTTTATACCCAGTAAATTTAGCCAACATTACCACAAGTGTCCTTAAATTTAATTACTGACAAAAATCAATTTTATTAGGAGTTTTTATTTGAAAAATTGCGACAATTCTATTGCTCAAAGTGATTTAGGCACCTGGTAAAGCTAGTTCAAGGTCATTGATTACCATAAAATGTGTTAAAAGAGAGAATAATTTGAAACGTCCAGAAATATTTTTAAAATAAGGAGGGAAAAAATTCGAATCATAAGAGAAAATGCACTTCGCTATTTAGAGGTTATTTTGCGAAGAAAATCGTAAAATGTTTTTGGTTCCAGGGAAAAGTTCGCAAAACAGAGGTCCAACTGTATTTAAAACGTACTGTGAAAATACAAAGATTTTAGAGGTATGCCATTTGAGAACTTCAAAAATAAAAAAATCAGACTTCTAAAACTCTGGAAAAAAATTCCGTATCGATGATTTTTAAGCAATTCGCAGTAAAAAAAAGTTATAATCTTTACAACATTGTTGAGTGTGTCAAGTACCTTCAAGTTGTAATGAGGATTTGTAGATTTCTTTTCGAAATGCCACCTGCTCAGTGTCCTTAATGAGCAATGACTGCATCCGGACTAATTCGCATTTAGATATCTATCGACCTCACAGATTGTTAAACAAAGCTTTTCACGGGTACTTCGAAAGAAGTGTGAATCATTTTCATGTTGTTTGAATGCAATCGGGTTGCACAATGATCTGAAATCGGTTTAATCCAAAATAGTTCATTTAATTATACAGAAAGCAATTTATTTACGAGTAAATAATAAAAAAAAACTTTTTAAAAAAAACCTTTTAAACTAGACTTTCCTTTTACTATAGTTCATAATAAAAGTTAATCCTGTTCAACTTTGCGTTCTGGTTCCTTTTAGAAGATGAATTCAGTAATCATTAAAACCAAAAATTAAGTTATAAAATGACCCCCTCTCAAAATAAGCATCCAGAGAAAGCTAAACGGATAGAGAAGGCTGATCATCAGTAGAGATAAAAAAAAACTTTGTTTATACTATATTAAATTACTTATTAGTTTTACTTCTCAAGTAAAAAAATCTGTTTAAATTTGCACTAGAAGCAACACGAGAACTATGGGGGAAGAGACCTCGATATCCTAAACATCAATGTGTGAAATGACTTGGTATCCACTTTCGAAGTTTACACACCACTCCAACATAAGGACTTTAAGCCTCGCCAAAACTAATGTGCCTCAGTTTCGCTGCATGGCAAAATATACTGCGAGTTTTTCTCTTAAGGTTGTCATTCAATGAAGACCAGAACATTTGAAAACTAAATGGATAAAGAGCTCCAGAGGTACAGCCTAGCTTCAATTTGTACGGTTTATCCCTGATAATACATAAAGTTGCATTTCTCAATCTCCGTAAAAAAAATAAAAAAAAAATATCTTGTATTTTATTACTAGAAAAAGGAGTTAAATAAAAGACCTGAATAATAAAAATCGCAGGCAAATATTTTTTTAAAAGTTTTTGAAGCTAGATTGAATTTTGCATTCTACAAAAAGCGCTCATAAAACACTAAAAATGAGAAGCAAATATAAAATTATCGTTTTAATAAAGGATAGAATTTAAGTTTGAAAAAAGACAGATCCAAATAAATAATTTTAAATAAAAATAATGATAGTGATAGAAGATAGATTTATCTGAAAGATAAATGAATTGAAGAATAAGAATAATTCCTGAAAGCTCCTTGATTGATTAATTGCTTATAAATGTAACACTTAATACAAGTTACAGGCGACGGGGTTATTGACAGTAATTTAGAATCACAATCAAGAGGCACTAAATATATACATACACATACAAAAAAAAGAACTATTCCAAAAAAAAAAGTAAAGAACATTTATTCGAGTAGTTTTGATTCCCAATGCCAGGAATAGATAGCTATACCACAACTTTTAGTTTCAATATAATAAAAAACTAATTTGTTTAGAATAATTTGAGAGCTATACATTTCAGATTAGTAAAAAAAAAGCATGAAAATTCTTTTAAATTAAATAATTTAATAAAGCGGAAAATTTGAAGACAGAATTTTCAAACATGCCGAACCAAAAAATAAAAACCCAAGAGAGACGAAAATTTCTTATAAATGATTACTTGCAAATCTATTTTAAGCTATATAAAGCTTTCACATCCTGTTTATAGATTTAGGGCATTTCAATGAGGTATCTGATATGAGATGCTTGTCGGTTAAAACAATCTAATAGCTAGACAAGGTTTGAAAATAAAGATGCTCTTATAGGAGTAAAATGACACAATATGAAAATACACAAAAATAAGTTGTTTGTAACGTAAATAGTTCAATTAATTTTCAGGTGAACATGGAAATTTTGATGGCCTTAAATAATTTACAAAGTAAAAATAAATAAATAAGCAGAATAATCGATCAAAATTCATCCTAGAATGGTTTGGGAAAGCGGTCTACCATTAGTCTCAATTAGTTGAATATCGTACTTTTTTAGGGTTAACTCTTTCTAATTAAGGTTTAAACATTGATCATATAACTTGCCAAGCAAAAACTGTTATTTCTCAAGTAATTATTGTCTTTTATTTACTTCATAAACAAAACTCTCCCTCTAAAGATTCCCTCATTGAACAAAATGTGTTTTCTATCACGAAACGAAATACTATTTTTAGTATATATAAATCTTTGTCTTTTTTCGTTCAGAAAGAAACCAAGCATAGTTTCAAAGTGAGTTATTGTATATTAATGTCGCATATTGTATATTAATATCGTATATTAATGTCGCTATTGGCCAAGTACCTCGTTACTTTGAACCATGGTCAAGTGACGGAAACGACATCTGAGCTAGCACATTTCCTCTTAAATCTACCACACTAACGGGATATTTAACGTGAATCGGCCCCTCTACGTAGCGGGTTTTCAGCGGTACAGGCTCGAACTCATGACACTACCAGCACGAGTCCATGATATTGACTTTTAGGACACCTGCGGCTACAAGTCTAGTTTCATTTTGAAGTAGAATACAACGTTGTACTGCTCTGTTTCAAAAATCGAATAGCAGTTCCCAAACTATGGCAACGAAAATTATCTCAGCTATATTAAATGTTTCCAATAAGATAACACATACAGTAATACATTTCTATAAAGCTGTGAAACAGATATACAGCTCTAAAACGTGGCTTTAATCGCGTAATACAGTTTTTAACAAACAACTTTTATGGTTAAAAGAAAAAATTATCAGATTCTCTCGTAAAATTTCAGCCAGATATTAAGATACAAAAATCAAAATATCAATCACAAAGATACCATTTATAGTAGGGCTTACCTATTAGAAATCCTTAGAAATAAAGTTGTAAACATTTTTTGAAATAGTATAGTTATTTTTTTTTAAAATTATGTACGTAAAAGTGTTTTAGTGTTACATATCAATTAAGATTTTAAAATTTGCAATTTACATTTTCTATATTACATCAGAATTGTATAATTTACTATTGTCTTTTAAGAAACAACAAATAAAAATTTCCTTGATGCTTTAATTATGATCCTTTAATAGCCTACAAAGAAATATTTCATTCAGGAATGCAATGAAACTTGTTTTTTTTGCGGGGGATAAAGATCGCATGGAAGAAAATGCATTAAAAAATATTTTGATACTTCATAAGTAACTTGGAGATTCGTTTCTGGGTTATTTTTTGAATCTAAAGTACGAATGCTTTTTCCGTTTCTTGAACAGAGCACCCCTTGCAGCACTTTGTTTGTCGCAATTCACTTGAACATTTTTTGAATACCTTATAATTCATATTCTTTACCAAAGACTGCAGATTCTTTTGATATTCGATCTAAAATGGTAGTTTTAGTTTCAAAGGAAATTTTCATTTAATATTTTTCATTTCATTATTCTTTTTTGGGGTAGTTTTAGCAAAATACTTGAAAAACTAGGTTCTAATAGAAAAGATAGTAAATGTATCTTTAATTTGCTTTAATATTAATTTTGTCACGAAGTATGCACGTTAATCACTGGAGGACTATCAGCTAATGTGACAAGATGATGCAATATATACGTGCGTAATGAAAGTGGTGTGCCGCAGTGGCGCATACGGGAAGTTTTCAAGGGGGGGGGGCTCCAGTGTCGAAAGTCCATCATTCTCGTGTACCATGCTTAAATACGCCGCCCAACATATTCTTTTGATTTTGTCAATTTTCGGGAACAAAAAACAGTAAAAAATAATTGAATAAATAATTGCATTAATTAATAAAATTAATAATTAATAACAAATACAGAATAAAATTGTACGTACTATATACACAGGATTATAATAAATCAAAAAAAGAAAGGGGCCATGGAAGGTGATCCGGTATTTCACTTGTATGTAATGGAATCTTTGAATTCAATTTTTACCCACTTTAAAAAGTCAGATTAATTCGAAATTTGGCATACTTGTCAAAGACCGATGACAATACAATAATTTCATAATTTTGTTCCACTGTTCTGATCAGAATCATCAGGAATAACAATTTCCTGGTTTGGCAACTAATTCCAAACACCACTTCCAGATTTGGCGACTTATTGCACATACCATTTTCAGATTTGGCGACAAATCCCAAAAACCATTTCCAGATTTGGCGATTTATTCCAAATGCCATTTTCATATTTGGCGACTAAAAGATTAAGGTGCAACCCTAAAAGCGTACGCACTTGCGGTTAATACAAATAAAACAAACAAAAAGTGTTCTTTATGTGAGAAAGGGGAGGGGGTGCCCCGTCAGCAATTTCTGACCTATATTTAAACAATTGTCTAGTTTTTCTGAAAATGGAAATAAAAAAGAAAAGACTCGTGCATGTGAAAAAAATAGTTTATGTTCTCTAACTGCAAAATATTTTTTATTTTTATAAACCAATACGTTTGGAAGTGATGATACGAATTAACATTAGAGCAATACGTTTAAAAGGTGATAATACGATTGACACTTAATATTTCTTCTTAACACACTTTTATTAGTTTGACTTGTATCTATAGATGGAATCTTTGAAATATAACGATACGGGACTCATCCGAGGTCCCGTAAACGGGGAGAATATATATACCCTTCAGACCCGTTAATTAATATTCATTGAAGAGCAAGACTAATTCCAGCAGCCAAGTAATTCCGGCACAAAATATCAAACTAAAGGATAAATTTAACAATGAATAAATGATAGTTTAAAAAACTAAA